>CM008343.1:27978568-27992257 GCA_002525835.2 Ipomoea batatas
TCAAGTGGCCATCCATTTTGACACTCCTTGATTTTCTTGAAACTTTGTAGGCATTAAATGGCTTTTTTTCCCCGGATTGCTTGGAATGCATACTCCCTAACTTTCAAGTAGTAGTTTTTGCCACCCATCCAGATGACATAAATATTTTGTTTTTATTGAATTTTGTTGGCATTAAATGGTCCGTGCATGATAATCATATTCTACCCACTTCGACCACTTCATATAGACAAAACCATTGTTATTATAGTGTACTAGGCTTATTTAGTCTTGCTTATTTGTCTTCTCCCTATTATGACCAATTCAAAAGAAATTTAAATTTAGTGAGGTTTGATTCCTTACTTCATATCAAGGAGTTTCAAATTTTACCAACTATATAAGTTTCATTGAGTCTCTCTACACGACTACACATATCATTAGTTAAAAAAAAAAAAAAAAAAAAAAAAAAAAAAAATTCTCATGAGGGTTAGTTATAAGGCAACTCAATTTGTCCAATAACTCAAACATTAAGTTCCAAGAAAATAAGTCAAATTATATTATTACAATCGTCTTGATCAACTGGATGATTGATTGGGCCAAATCTACACCTGCTAGATCAGACGTACTATATATTGAAGTAATTCGATACAAAGCCTAATATAAAATGCAGTCCAATATATGGGACCATTGGCTATCATGTCATTGGTAAGCGGTAACTATGGACAATCTAAACTAGTTTACTTTTTTAGTGTTCCTTTGTAAGCTAGGACCACAAGACATGATTTATCTAGTGCACATGAAAACGTGGTTGTAAATTTTCATCATCATCGTACAAGAGAAAAACTGCATCTTGTATCAAATTGGACTACTTAAACCCGCTCCAGATCACTAATCACCTCGCAATCATTCTATTAATACATTTCATCCCCTAATCTCTTATCTTATAATGTAGCTTCAATTCAGACTTGTAAGTCTAATCTAATTTAATTACTTTATCGATTTCCATTGTAGAAAATGTTTGTGTAGTGTCTGATCAGATAATAACCTGTGCCAAATAAAACAAACTATTCCAATTAGTCATCATATCATTCATATATCACATTCATTCAAATTAAACCCTAATCTTAATCAATCATATTCCAGAACACAATGAATTCAGAGAAATTTATAGCCGCACAGTTGTGATCATATACATCCCATCCGATGACTAGTTGTACAAGTAGCATGGAGTTGCTTGAATTGTAGTTCACTCGCAGTGCAATTCCCCGTTTTTCAGGTTTGAATTGGGTGAATCGAAGTCGGAAGCCATCATTATGATGCGACCACACAGGCCAAATTATACCATATATATATATACACCAGCAGGTCAACCTTTCATTATGAACCATAATCTAAAATAACATTCAAATTATGTGTGCAGTTATAATACAGTTGCTATACCATGGACCATGGTCCACAATGCATTGTGGACCATGGATCATGACTGATACTGCAGTTGTGTGAAAATGATACTGTAGTTGTGTTGAACGGATACTGCAGTTGTGTTGAAAGGAAGCTGCAGTTGCGCGGAACAGAGGCCGTGTCATCTGTCTCGAACTGCAGTTGTGTTGAACTGATACTGCAGTTGTGTTGAACGGATACTGCAGTTTTATTGAAAGGATACTGTAGTTGTGTTGAACGGATACTGCAGTATCTTTTCAACACAACAGCAGTATCCATTCAACACAACTGCAGTATCAGCCATAATCATGGTCCAGAATGCATTGTGGACCATGGTCCACCATATAATTTGCGGTTATAATAATTACATATCTGTAAATAAATTGGGCGCACATAATTTATTAAATGCAAGTATCTAATATATTAACTAAGTACACATAATTTATTAAGGATTCATAATGAAAGGTGGACTCTAATCCATACTATAACAATTGCATAGGGCAGATTATACCATGGACCATAGTCCACCTTGCATTCTGGACCATGATCAAAAATAACATTCAGATTATATGTTGCAGTTAACATTTTATGTGTCTGTAGTTAACAATTGCGTATCTATAAGTAAATCGAAAGCACATAATATATATGTTAACTACAATTACATAGTTTATTATCTGAAGGCACATAATGACCCTGTTTGGTAACATAGTTAGTTTATCAGTCAATTTTAGCTTATTTGACCACTATTAGCTGTTTGACTGGATTAAATATCCAATATGTGTGTTTAATACTTTGATTAATTAGATTTTTGTAACTTATTGCTCCAAAAGACTAAAATTCAAAAACTGCTCACAACAATTTTTTATAAGTCTTTTAAGAAAGTCATTTTGCATGTAATAAGCTATCAACTAAGAGCTAATTTACCAAACATCTTTTTATAACTAGTTAATGCTATCAACTAGTCAAACACACTAACTCAATGATCGTCGAGCTAACAGCTATTTACCAAATATCCTTAATATGTTAACTGCAAATACATACGTAGTACATTTTAAACCAGAATTTACAATGCAGAATAGATTTTGATCCATGGTATAACAATTGACCAGACAGACTCCCACTCCTGTAGGTGGGTATACTAAAAGCAGAGACAAGGACTCGGAGGATTTAACCCGTAGCTAAACATGAGAAAAGCACCTGTCATTTTAATGAATAGGAATATAAATGGTTTCTTTTGTAAATACAAACGTAGCCCAATAGAAGAAGCAGCCAATAAATGATGGGCAGTGTGCATCATATGATGGACCAAAGCAGGTCATAATTGTCCGCCTCAAAGCCAAAATGATGACACCATCAAGTTAGTTCCATTAATCCAATGATCCATTCTGGCCATGGAAATTCATTAAATATTAATACCATTTATTAATGCATCCGAGTATCACAACAAACTGATGCTGATGGTTTAATTAGTAATTATATATATTATATCAAGTGGGATATGACTTGTGACTGTAAATGCGTGGAGCTGATGGACCAAATCTTATATATTTTTTATTATTTTTACTTTTATATAAAAACAATTGTGATTGCACAATAATTTATTCAAATAAAAGCATACATACATGCATAGAGTGAGAATGAATCTCGTGAGAATGATTAATTGCTAGCATAAAATGATGAGAAATAACATGGGCTATTTACATTAAGCGGTTAAATGGTGAAGGTTTATGTTTGTGGTGCAGTCAAAGAATGAACCAAACCAAATGATTGTTCTAGAATGGCTATTCCTCACAATTGCTCCATGTGATGCAGCGGAACCATGGCAATTAAGATCTCAAGACGCAGCAACACCTATGATGCAAGGAATAATATACTTACATCACGACATTTTTTTCTTCCTCATTCTAATTTTGGTTTTCGTATCATGCGGGCCAGAAAGTACTTAAGAACGAGAAAGCCGACTAAAAGGCTATTCTATAACCGACTATTGTTGCCGAGTCGAAGGGACTTGGCTGCTTCTAGCTTCGAGGCTTTAAAAGTGTTTTCTTGCTCGCTTTTTCGTCAGTGTTTTGGGCCTAGTTTTCTTCCTGGCTCTAAAAGAGTTTTTGGTATAATAGTAATTGCATGATTCTGACAATAAAATGTAATTAATTTGATAATAAACTATACTGTTGTTCTCGATAATAAGTCTTTGATTTAATGCTAGATCGTCTTTCCTGTCTCAATTCTCAACCCATTAGAAGTATAACAAAAATGTGTGTACATAAAGTGCAGTATTCTACGCTACAACCTTCGTATCGATCATAAATCATATTTTATATCAAATTAATCACATGGTACTCTTGTGATTATGATTAGATAGATGTGATGAGATATTTGTCTTGTAAGTGTTTTGTAACCACTAAAGTTATTTGTCTTATTGTTTGATCACCTTTTTAAATTTGTTTTATTCCTAATTAAAATATCTATGTAACAAATTATTTTTGTGACAATGGACATTTTAACTTTATATCAAGAAATTCGAAAAGATAAATTAAGTGGTGAAATTGGACATTATAATGTTGATATAATTACATGTGTAAAATGACCTTTTTGGAGGGTAATTATATATCACCCTCAAGAGTCAAGACAATCAAAATTTGGCGAATATGTGTATATAAATAAATATGAAATTCACTGTAGCGTATATGTTAGTGCACGGGACGAAGAATTGCATTTCAGAGTCACTTGTTCGGTCTGATCGCTGAGTGGATGGAAGCAAGTTCTGACTTGTAGAACTCCCTTCCTACTTTCTGCCATTTCATTTCCTAATTTGCTTGCATCATCTTCTGAAGAATATAGTAAAATTAAATATTAAAATTAATAAAATAAAAACAGCTAGAATTGTGGGGGTCTTGTTGGAAATTCTGCCACCATGATCTTAAAAGTGAACATTATAAGATTTCAAAGTTAATAATAAATCTCGTCGCATTTGGAAAACGTCATTTTGCAATTGTTATACGATTCTGTGTGGACCACGCATTGTTCAAAAATTGCATTGCTTGTATGGATCATGGTCCAAAAACAGCGTTGTATCTTTAAGTAAAAAAAAACGACCGTTATTTTTAACAAATTTCCTGTAGTTCAATTGAAATGATACTTTTTTTTTTCTTTCTTTGAATACTATTGACCCTGTTACATGTAGTATCTGTCCATATACTTTCTCAACCTAATGAAGCCCAACAAAGTCAACATTGCCCCCACTGAGGCTCGAACCCATGACCTCCACTTGAGAGAATCACTTCATGCAGCTTGACCACAAGGCCTTTGGCAATTGAAATGATACTTTAATTGTGCTGAAATAAAATTATATTATGTATAAAATGAAATTAAACAACATGTCTCACATATTAAGTGTATGTTGTCAAATGAAACTGTAGTTGAATTGAAATGATATTTTAGTTGTGCAGAAATGAAATTACAGTATGTAAAAAGTGAAATTAAATAATATGTCTTACATATTGAGTATATATTGTCAAATGAAATTGTAGTTATATCAAAACGATACTTTAGTTGTATTGTAATGAAACTACAATGTATATAAAATGAAAAACTGAGTAACAATTTCACATATTTGAGCGTATATTGTCCAATGAAACCGTAGTTGAATTAGAATTACACTTTAATAATAGTGTTGTAATAAGGCTGCATTGTGTATAAAATGAAATTCAATAACATATTTCACATATTGAGTGTATAATGTCAAATGAAAGTGTAGTTGGAACAAAATGATACTTTAGTTGTGCTGAAACAAAACTACAATGTATATAAAATAAAACTGAATATGTCATACAATGATACAAACATAGTTAATTATATGGAATGAGTGTCGTTTCTTTTCATTAAAGGAACGGCACCGTTTCGGACCATGGTCCACAGTAAAATTTGTTGTCAGCAATCATTATTGCTTGGACCTGTGTGGACCACGGTCCAAAAACATATAAAGTACATTATTCTAACATATCAAGTACATTATACTAACTCATAAAATACGTTATCTTACTAAAGAAATTTCATTATTCTAAAACATAAAGTACATTATACATTATTCTAACTCATAAAATATATTATTCTAACACATAAAGTACATTATTCTAACTCTTAAAATATATTATCTTATCCAAAAATTTCATTATTCTAACACATATAAAGTACATTATTCTAATACATAAAGTACATTATTCTGACTCATAAAATACATTATCTTACTCTAGAATATTCATTATTCAAACACACTCACTGAGCAAGAAAAAAGATTTTTTTTAAACTTCAAAACGACGTCACTTTGGACCGTGGTCCACACAATAATTTGACTCATGTGTAATTTATAAGCTATTACACAAGAATAAGATTTATTCCGTCTACGCTCTCAATAGTAGTCATGTGTTTCCTCTTTACCCAAAGCTTAATGATAAATGGATGAGCTTATTGACCAAAATAGTTAAAATTGCAGAGACAGAGAACTATATACTGATGTTATCAAGTTTTTGTTGACACAAGCAAATAGATATATAGTATCACGTTAGTGCGAGCTGCCTATCTTATTCATCTCAAAAATGGCGAAAATGGAAAGGTGATGTTAAAGGTAATGTTGCCTATATCTCATTCATTATTTTCAATTAATTATATTGCATGCTCTAAAGTTAGTGTTGCCTAACTCATTCACTATTTTCAATGTCATTAAACTTTATGTTCATTTTAATTATTCATGCGACATGTTCAGGTTAATTAAATGTATTCTTACGGAGCATTCAATTTAGCGCGCATGAAAAACTCACTGATTTAATAGGTCGTATTTGAGAGAAGAAATTAAGGTTCGAACCTTGACAGTAATAGTGTCGGGATTACAACCAAAATAGGCAGATTTATGTCGGGATTATAATCAAATTAGACAGATAACAATTACATGATACCAATTGTAGTCAAAATTTATTGAAACCGGATATAATAGCTGTTAGATGTTTAAAGATTATTTTCTCGAAATAATCCCCATAACAGGAGATTCAAATATAAAAAGTTGGACGTTAGAGTCCCCATAAACAAATTTGTGTAATCTTTATTTGAAGGTTTTATATCAAAGTATTAATATTTTTCATTATTTTCTCTTTCATTTTTTTTTTTTTTGCCAAATTTCATTTTGTAATGGTGGAACTGTGGAAACGTGGAAATTATATTGCCCCACAGCTATGTATACAAAGCTGAGTGGAGATTTTTGTCTTATCCCCCTCACCCTGGACACGATTGCTTGTGTGGCGTAGAAGAAAATAAAAATAAAAAAGCAGCCAATTAAATTAATCAATGTCAAAGAAATCACTGCACACTTCGATCACTACGCAGTGGCTGCTTTAACTTTCATCGTGACTGAAAACGAATTCACAATATTCATAATTAACAAAAAAAAAAAAAAAAGTATATAAGTTATCAAGTGATGGAATAATCACGAGCGAAGCCCGAAGCGAGAACAACGCGGAGCGGGTTCGGGGCGAGAAACCGGGGCCAAGGTCAGCCTCGGCCAAGGGTTTGGCCGAGGGCTGCTAGGGTCGTGCGGCGTCGGGTGTGGTCTAAGGCCGTTAGGATGACCCTCCGTAATTTTCTCCGGGTTTGTTTGGCCTATTTTAGTATAAAAGCGCTCACTAGTGTCCAATTAAGACACGATTTGTCTTGAAATAAAACTTTTGTCTTGTTATTATACTAGTCATACCCTTGTAATAGCATTGTTTACCTAATATACAAAGGTTAGTAGGAGTTGTTATTTAAAAACTTGTCGCCAAATTGGCAATAAGGTCCTCCAAGTCCACACCATCGCTGAGAAGGCGTTGCAAGGCGAAAAAGGTCGGCCCCGCGCCGAGCCCATATATGAGGTCGAGGAGGTAGTTTGGACATCGGCCGACCCGAGAGGGTCGTGAAGGTAGGGACGAGGTTGCCAGTCGACCTCCGAGGTCGGATCATTGAGGTCATCCGCCGTTTCAAAGACGTGTTTCATGGGGCCCCGATGACATGTCGAGCCTCAATCGGGTGGCCATCACCCACAAGTTGGCAATAGACTCCACATCGGAGAGGCGTGACTTCGTGAAGACGGAGGTTAACACCCTCCTAGAGATAGGGCACATCAAGGAAGTTCTGTACCTGGACTGGCTCACAAATGTAGTTCTCGCACCCAAGCCACCGACCTAGAGGATGTGCGTGGACTACACCGACCTCAATAAGGCGTGCCCGATAGACCCATTCCCGCTACCCAATATTGATGAATTGGTGGATGAGACGGCGGGATGCGTGGTCATGACTTTCCTTGATGCATTCCGGGGCTACCACCAAATTTCCATGCATGAAGACGATGAGGAAAAGACGACCTTCACCACCCTAGAGGGAGTTTTTTGTTATCGAGTTATGGCCTTCGGGCTCAAAAGCTCCGGTGCTACCTACCTGAGGATGGTCGCTAAGTTCTTCAAGAAGGTCCTCGGCCGAAATCTACAAGCCTACTTTGATGATATGATCGTGAAAAGTGTTGATGCCGACCTCCACATAGACGACTTAACTGAGGTATTTTCGATAATGCGACAATTTGATGTACATTTGAACCCCAATACGTATACCTTCGGGGTACACGGGGGCATGTTTTTGGGTTATATGGTTTCCAAGAAAGGCATAGAGCCCAACCCTAACAAGGTCAAGGCCATTTTGGAGATAGAGCCCTCGTGGTCCAGCACCTCAATGGTCGACTAGCAGCCCTCGGCCGCATCCTCTAGAGGTGGGGTGTCGACATCGTGGGAGCCCTACCAATGGGCTAGGGGAAAAGGAAGTACTTCATCATGATAGTAGACTACTTCAGAGGCAGAACCCCTAGCTAGCATTACAAACACTCATTGCAAGCAATTTGTCAACTCGAACATACTATGCCTTTTGGCGTACCGATGCAGCTCATTTCCGACAACGGCTGCCAATTCGAGGGAAGAGAGTTCAAGCAGTTCTGTGATCAGTGGCACATAACCCACAGCCGGGTGGCGCTAGCCTACCCCCAAGCGAACGGTCAAGTGGAGAATGCCTAAAGAAGACCCTCGAGGCTGTAGGGGGAGCATGGGTAGAAAACTTGGAAGCATTTATGGGCGTACCGCACTACACCGCGAAGGGCAACAGGTGAGACACCATTCTCACTATGTTACGGCTTTGAGGCTCGAGCCCCTACAGAGGTCATCATTTCGACCCATAGAGCTAAGGAATATGATCCCGAGTGCATCGAAGAACATCATCGAGATGACCTCCATCTCATCAAAGAAAGACGAGAAGCTGCCCTTGTTAGTGCTGAGAACTACCCGAGGAAAGCCAAGGCGTATCACAACAAGAGAGTCCGACCTTGTTACTTCCAAGTCGGCGACTACATGTTCCGACGACATGAAGCTGGCAAACCTTTAGATGGGTGCAAGTTCGCAAAGAGATGGGAGGGCCCATACATAGTCTCGGCTGAGGTCCGCCCTGGTAGCTATAAGCTGAAGACGCCGAAGGGCAAAGACGTAAAGAGGGTGTGGATTACAGCGCACTAGCTCAAATATTATCAATAAATGGTATGTTGAAAGGTGGTCCGACCCCTTAAGTGGTATTCAATAATGAAAGTAGCAAAATTTCGTCATAGACCACTTATTTCACTACTATTCACGAAAGCCATCTGGGGGCAACGTCTCGAGCACGTCTCGAAAGCCTAGGCCGACATCTCAAAAGCCATCCGGGGGCAACGTCTCGAGCACGTAAAACGTAATTGAGATATTTCAAAATTTCAAAACCAACGGCCGACCTCATGGTCACCGTTCAACCGACCTCCGGGTCACCATTTGGCTGACCTCATGGTCGAAAAACCTAGCCCACATCACTTGCCTATTGTTGAATGGAAGAGTCTCTAGACAAAAGGTCGAATGACCTCGACATAGGATGACTAAGAGCCCTAGGGGTGATATGGGGCCGGACCTCGCCTATCGCAGAACGGAAGAGTCTCTAGGCGTAAGATCAAATGGTCTCGACTTACAACGACTGACACCCTAAGGAGGGTATAAGGTTTGTCATTGCCTATCATCGAATGGGTGCGCTAAGGGTCGAGGGTTGATGTACCTTGATCTAACGCCAACTTGAATAAGCAAATGACAACGACAAAAACATAGAAAGAAAACACAAGCAAAAAAACAAACAACTAGAATAAGAGCAAATACCAAAAAAAAAAAAAAAAAAAAACAAACAAACACCCCGTGCCTCGGCAGACCTTGTGGCCTTGGCCGACCTCGAGGTGGTGACCGAGCCCATGGCCTCGACCGAGATCATGAGGTTGGCCGAGCCCGGCCAACCCGCGAGGGTGGCTTTCTCCCGCAAGACTCCGTGCCTTTGCGCTTTATTCAAATTGTAACCCAACTTTATAGGTGTAAATTCAGGGAGGAAATCCTAGACTACACGAGCAAAGGAAAATGTCTCAAGAAGTGTAAGCAAAGCATGGGCGAAAAGTGGCAAAGTATCATAAGCACAAGTAAGATGTTCGGCGTGCATCATCAAAATGAAGCAAAAGCATAAAGGGGATGTCCATCATACATCATCAAAACAAAGTATAATAGTCGAGCAAGATGTGCATCATACATCACCAAATAAAGCATAAAAATATACTAAGTGTGGGGTGAGCCCGCGACCCTCTCCTCCTCGGCTGCCTGCACGAGGTTATCCATGCCCTCGAGGATATGAATATGCTCCAAAGGGACATTAGCAGTAGTCCCCAAGACCGAGAGATGGATTCGGAAGATCATCTGCGAACTGCGAGCGAAAAGTAGTAGAATTGTGAGGGGAAGGGAGACGGAGGTCGGCCACGACCTCAGTAGGCTCCACCAACTCAACAGACGTAGCGAGATTAGGATTCCCGAGCTTGGTCGGTAGGCCCCAAGTAGTAGGATCAAAGGAGTCATCTCGATGACTAAGGGCGGCATAGATGTCACGCTGCATGGTGTACTAACCTACACCATACATCAACAATCCTTTGGCTGCTATGCGTTCCCTCCCCGCCTCAGTGGCTATCCACCTAGTGACAATATCCTCCCTGTGCGCGGTGACGTAGTCCTCAACATCCCTCTAAAAGGCATTGGACTCCTTGTAACGAGGTACATCGAAGATGAGGGACTCCTTGCACTCCTTGAGCTCAATGGCATAATACTTGATCTCGGTGGCATGGGTTTTCTCCCGGGCAGGTACTCCCGATCCCGCAGCCCCAGTACCTCGCTCAGACCGGCGTTTTTCTACAGCTCCTTCTCCAAGAAGGTCTGAGTGGTCCTCAAATTGTTCTCTAAGACAGACTGGCGTCTCTCCATGATAGCTAACGAATAAAGACCTGTAAGAAAAAAGGGGTAACACGCAAACAGTTAATAGGTACAACCTTAAAGAGAAGAGTTTTCTTTTTTACATCAAAAGCTGAGTGGAGACCTGAACCATCCTCGTACCATCTCGAATCATGTGGTAAAGTGATGCTACGGGCAATGGCATCTAAGGGAAAGTTGCCCTGAAGAATCGACACCGACGGAGGAATGTCAAGTGACCATCTTGCACGACCGTCCGGCGTGGAAGAGGATGGAGCTCGAATCGTGAGGTCGACCGACCTTAAGGGGGGATCGGCGGTGGCCGAGGCGGAGCTCGGCCTAGTGGAGTCGCGGTTCCACGACTACGACTGGCGCGTCTGGGGACCCAATGGTGGTGGTGGGGGTACATGGCTACTCTCACCCGTCTTTTCCCGCTTGGAAGCCGGAGCTCGCGAATTCAACTAGTTCACAAGTTCCTCGCATGATAGCGAATGACCAGCCATATCTACAACCAATCATAGCAATAAATACAAGTATTTCAAAATCATAACCTTGAAACCTTAATACATGGAGGGAATCAAACCAGATGGCTCCACATCGGAGGAGGTGAGGGCGGCCACGAGAGGGTTGGCCGTGGCAGGGTCATCACCGGAGAGTTCGTCCTCAGCTTCCTCTGAGGTGTTGTCTTCAGACTCGTCCTCAGATGTGGAGAGAAACTCGACCACTATAACTCTAGGAGGAGGAGGTGGGTGGCGTTTAAAGCCGAGGTCGGCCAAGGCTGCCTCTGTCCCCAACACGGCGGTGTCGAGCAGCCGTCAAAGACTGTGAGAGATGAGGCCCGAGCTCCGAGCTAGGCCGAGCCCTTCAGGGTTTTATATATGCTTGCAAAAGTATCCCCCCAAGGCACATCAAAAGGGAGGGAAGGATCGGTGCATACGAAGACGAACTGTGGCTTCCAACTTTTATTGGAAGACTTGGGCTCGTGGAAGATTTTCCTATTGGGGCGAGCTGAGAGGCCCGCGAACCCCTTGCCACGAGTGGCCAAAGAACACCCTATGTTGAAGTAAAAGTTGAAAAGATCTAAGGATGGTGAAACACGCGTTTGGGCGCACCTAACCAAAGAAGTGGCAAGGAGACGGTGGGAATTTGGCACTAATTGGCCCAGTGCGATGCCATAAAAATTGATGACGTTCACCACAAAAGGGTGGAGAGGAAAATGTAGGCCCATCTCGAGGGACCTAAGGTGAATGCCGATAAAATGAGGAGAGGGGGACTATAAAATATTGCTCCCCGGGGGAGGCACTATCATCTCTGCGATCCACCTGACTAGAGATTGGGCACACTAGATATTGTACTCGTATAGGGAGATGGTGGCCCCACGAGGTATGGTGGGATCAAGCTTGGTGTATTTGCTACGGAGGAAAGGTTCTGGGGGACTAGTTGGCATGATGGCACGGATATGCAATGCTGCAATGGGTTGATGGAGAGGCATGGTAACCTTGGTGGAAGGATGGGGGAATTGATCTAGAGGTATAAGGTCATCACTATCCATGGGCAGATCTTTGAGATTAATGGAGTTTAACAAGTTCACATAGGGGTCACGGAGAGTATATAGCATGTAATGGAAATGTAGGAAACTCTATAGGAGAAGGAAGGAACTACTAACCCGACTCAAAGAAAGGACGGAGTTGGAACATTAGTTTTGGTAGATCAAGTAGATGGTTAGTGGGCAACATTAGCAAAGCTTGGTGTCATCTCATTAGTTTGGCTAGTGGTTTGTAGAGGTGGTGGGTATTTACCGAATATTGTTGTATCAATTGTGGTTGGTGGAACAACAGAGGACTAAGGAACATCATTGGACAAAGAAGACTTACCGTGTGCAGTAGTTTGCAAAGCTACAGAATTTGCTAGAGAGTTAGATTGATAAATTGTCAGTTGTGCCTTATCCTGGAGTAATAAACTATAATAAGCTGCTTTAACGGTTGGCATGGTAGTTTTGAGAAGGAGATTGCTACGTGTCTGGGTATATGTGTCACGTAAACCCATAAGAAATTGGAAGAGACGGCGCCGCTCCATTTGATAAGGATAAGCAATTCGCGCTGAGCATGTGCATACTCGTAGAGGGTTAAGCATAATTAACTCATCCCATAGTGCACATAAGATGTTATGATAATCTACAATAGAATAATCTTGTTGTCTAATGGTTGCAATATGCCTTTCAAGATCATAAATATGAGGACCATTTGCAATAGAAAAATGCTCTTTGAGATCGATGTAGACAGTAGTAGCATTAGGAGCATATAAAACAGTGTGAGCTAGAGAGGGATGGATGGAATTTAACAACCAAGACATTACCATATTGTTTACTCGGCGCCAACAGGCATGGTGAAGATTAGTTGCAGGTGGCGTAGGAAAAGTGCCATCAACAAAACAGAACTTCTTTCTTCTCTTTAGGGACATTGTCATTGCAAGGAACCACGGATAATAATTGTCAATACCTGTGAGAAGGTTGACAACAAGAGTAGTGCATGTGCTATTTGAGGAATGGAGGAAATAAGGGCTCACAATGTCAACATGGGTGAGATTTGACGGTGGTACAACAATGGAAGGAGTTAATGTTTCAGTTATGGGAGACGATGTATTAGATGAAGGTTGGGAAATGACGAGTATTTAACAAAAAGAAGAGAAAAAGCTTATGATACCATGTAGTGCACTGTGTGCAGAGAGGAAGACGAAGAAGAGTACGCATGAAGGAGAAAAGAATTGCAATATTATTATTCATGTGTGTTGGTGATAAACCAGTAAAGAGATATATATACAAGAGAAGTTAACGGTAATAATAATGAATAAAGGAAATCTACCTAATATGTAGCCTATGTATATGGAGTGAATATATAGATTCCTAAGTATGTATAGATAG
>CM008343.1:27992653-28003092 GCA_002525835.2 Ipomoea batatas
TTGTAACATAAAAAATCTTGGCCATCCATTGAAAAAATGAATGGATGGACATCTATAATTCAAGAGTCAATGACAATTTGTAAATAAGCAAATGTTTTGTATGAATAAACAATGTGCATTAATCTAAAATGATGCATGTTTAGCGCATGAGTATTTAGATTAAAACAATGTAAGTAAATCGGGTTAGAGCATCACCACCAATGGATATTGGATGGTTTATGTCAAGTGAGTTCCACCATGGCAATAGAGAGAGTAGGAGAGAGTGAAAAGAGTTCATCTGCAAGTGAGGGTGCATGGAACAGTAATTTCTGACAAAATTATTGAATGCCCATGTGCTGCTGTCCGCGTTTTGCGCACAACAGGCGCTCATGCGGGCGAGTCAGGCGCGCCCAACCACTTTATTTTTTTTTTTTAAATTTGAATTATTTTAATTTTTTTCTCTCATCCCATTTTCTTTTTCCTAATCACACTTACAAAAATCGCGAAAAAACTCTATTGATAAGGATGCTCTTAGCTCAATACACAATCATTATTACATGGACCATGGTCCACACATAACTATGTGGACCATAAATAAAAGTACAATTTTAATATATTAAAAGTATATTATTTGTTTACAAAAATTACAGTTTTTTGAAAGTACAATATTTTAGTACTAAAATTACATTATTTTATATATACTATCAAATAATGCACATTTAGTACACGAATAATGTACTTTTAGTATAATTAAAAATGTACCTGATATTCATGGCCACAGAGCTATGCGAATCATGGTCCACACAATAATTTGCCCTCAATCAACACATGTTTAGTTAAAGCAATGCTAATGTTTTTTTTTTTTTTTTCAAATAATGAGGTTTATCCAAAAGTGATGACCGAAATATTTTTACATATTTGTAAAAATGACATTACATATTTACATTAAGGCAAAAATTTGTGTGAGAATGTCTCACGGGTCTCAATTCATATGATAGATCGAATCTTTGATTAATGAGGTCAAAGATTTGACCCATTAAATAAAGATCCGACCCGTACCACGAATTGAAGTGCGTGAGACTGTATCAAAGAATTGTTACCATTTCAATTAAATTTCTGCATATTATAATGAGTTTCCTCAAAACAATGCATGCAGTTTCCCAAAGTGATGGATGCTTTACCCAAAATTATACTATTTTATGCATAATCAACACAGTAAAAATTTTAATTACATGTTATATTTACAATTCGTCAAATCAATTTTTTTTTCTTTACTTAACTTTTTAGTATGCTTTAATTATTTTTAAAATTTAAAATTTATGTTTAATATTATTTTTATGTAGTTTCTAAATATATAAATTTTGTATATTAATACTAAATTTAATATTTAAAAAAAGTTGGTCATTATTATTAGTCGAATCAAACACATAAAATGTAATAGATGAAATATTTTGTATTGGAGTAATCATTCTCCCCATGATCTTTCTCTTATAACAACATCAATCTAATAGTCGTTATCGGGGTACAATTCAACTAATCAACCAAACCAAAATAAGTTTAGGGCATCTTCATTAGTGGGTTTTGAAGATGCGAAGCTTATGTGGAGGAGAGGAGAGGAGAGAGAGAAAAAATAAGATCTCACTTAAGGCATTAATTTTATTAGAATTGTAGGTCCCACCAAAGAAAACAATTTTTCTCCTACTGGTCGCATGAAGCGCAACACAGCGCCCGGCTGGGCGCGTTAATGAAGCTTTTTTTTTGTTTTTTTGTTTGTTTTTTTGTTTGTTTTTTGTTTTTTGTTTTTTGTTTTTTTTGTTTTTTCAACTTTGTTTTGGGTTTTTTGTTTTTTCGTTTTTCTATTCTGTCACATCTTCTCTTTTCTAATCACACTTGCAAAAACTCTTAAAAATTAACAACTATGGGGAATGTTAAGTTTATAAGAGCATTCATATTAGATAAATTTTTGCATGATTTTTTATGTTACAATTAAAGAGAGAGAGAGTGGAGGAATAGAAGAAAGAAAAAGAAAAAGAAAACAAAAAGGGATTGCATCTTCACATTCTGACGCAAAAGCAGGAAAACAAATATTGATAAGTATTTGCATCTTCCTGAATAAGACATTTGATTCGGAATTTCACCATCTCGCTTTATATACTATGTATCGCTGTGCACCATGAATTCAACTCGGTAAATATAAAGTTCAAATTAACTCTTGTATCCGCGTGTGGTATACTAAAGATCTATTAACATTTGTGAGAATAAAATAAAGTTTTCAGAATAAATAGGGAAAATTTAAACATTTTTTTTTTTTTTGCTTCTTTTTTCGTGTTTAAGAAGAATGGTTGGAATATCAAATGATACTAGATAGCATGTTTATTTTATCTTTCAGAATATATGCGTCGATTGTTCTTTCTTCCTCTGGAATAATCTTTGTTGTAAAGGGGAAAAATATGAAATGTTATTGAACGGAAGTTTGGAAATCCAAATCCAATATCTTAACGGCGAAATTTGACAATGATAGTTATTATATAAGTAATAATATAGAAATCTGTTCAAATGTGGTTGCGCCTTCCCGTGCAGTCAGTGCGGTTCGCACCACTCATTGTTAGAAAATGCAACACTTAATGTTAGAAAACGCACCACAATGAAAATACACAAAAACTCTAAAAAAACACACCACACACCCAAAATAGTGCACCATAACTTCCTGTCCCTAATGGTGCATTTTCTAACACTATGTGGTGTATATTTGCATACCTAGTGGTGTGTTTTTTTGTGATGTATACCTAATGATGCATATTTGTGTGGTGCATTTTCTAACATTGACAGGGCGTTTGGTTGGGAGGAGAGAATTAGGGGGGGAAAAGAATTGTAATTCGGTGGAATTATAATTCGGTGAATAAAGTAGGAATTGAAATTACAGTGTTTGGTATGCAAGAATAGGAGTACAGGGAATTGAAAAGAAATAGATGATACAATAACCGAAATGTCCTTATGTAATAATAATAATAATAATAATAATAATTGAAGGGTAAAATGGTCTTCATCCCAGCTTTGTTTCTCCCCAAAGTCACCGAATTACAATTCCCATGGGGGGTGTGGGAATTCTATTCAACAATGGGAGGGAATTGCAATTCCCTCCTACCAAACATAGTAATTTATGAATTCAATGAATTCTAATTCAATGCTCCCTTTATTACTATCAACCAAACAGCCCATGCGTGGTGTATATTTGTATATATAGTGGTGCGGCCGCATTAACAACACGTTAAGGGGCAGCCACACCTGATTATGACTCTATGTGTGTGTGTGTGTGAATCTAGGATATATCTTGAGACCAATTGTAGTCCATGAACTCTTGTCATAAAGGTAGGAAATTGGAGTACCATAAACTTCTCCCAAAAAGTTGAATTTCTAAACCCCAACGGCCTGACCGAGCACTTGAGAGAATGTAAATCATGGTGACTCAATGGCTTAGCAGACAAGGTCAACCATCGGTGTGCACAAGGGATCTGCCCACTTTAGACATGCTGAGGTTTCTTGATCTTTTCTTGTCCTCATGTCAAGGTAGTTCCACCTGAAAAAGCCAACGTCGACTTGAACACCCCACCTGCGGCGGAAAAGGATGGAGAACCGCAACAGAGTGTACCATCGTCAATTCCAGACCCTGTACCCTATAAACAGCGTTATGGAACCTGGATGTTGGTGTCTAGAAAGCCCAAACTTGTGGATCACCGTAAGAACCATCACCAGAACAAACACAAAAAATCTGCACCACGGAAAGATAACAATCGGTTTGCTGCTTTGGGCGGCGAACCTGAGTCCGTGGAAGTTCCTCGCAAAACCAAAACGAAAGGAAAAAAACCCAAGGAGCATGGAGAGAGCTCCAAAGGTAAGTCCCCTAACCTGTCTAATTCTTTTCAGAACCCTCAACCCCCACCTCCGGTCAGGCAAGTCGTTAATACGACCAGTAACCACACCACGGCCACCGCTAATGGTAAGGGTCGTGGTGGTACGAAACCGGCAGTGAGGAATAGGGGTAGAGAGGCCGGGAGGAAAGACCCCACCAATCGCGGGTCGACACCCTTGCCTAGCGGGTGGTTTAGTAATCTGAAGACCACTGGGCTGTTTCAGTTTGGTGAGTCTCATCGTCCCTCTGAGGATTTGTCTACCGGGAATCAGCGTACTTTTAACGTTGGTTCGTCTTTGCGTTCTACGCTTGGGGAAGGCGGTCGCCCAACTTCCTCCCTCCCCGATCCTTCTCCATGAAGGTTATCTCTTGGAACTGCAGGGGTATCGTCAACCACCGTGTTAGGAATAACGTCAAAGAGCTCCTGATCACGGCTAAAGCCGATGCACTTTGCCTCCTTGAGATTCGTTCGGCGAAGGCCGATAAAATGGTTGAGGTAGCCTCTAGGCTTGGCTACATCAAACATTTTATGGTCGAGCCTTTAGGCTTTGCAGGTGGTCTCCTTCTTTTTTGGAGACCGGGTAACTTTGATCTGGAGATCATTAGTCATAATTCTCAAGCCATTAACACAAAATTTAAAAATCGGCTTGTGGATTATTTTATCACTTTCAGCTATGTTCGTCCTAATGTTCTTGCTAAGCGCAGATTTTGGGATAATTGTAAAGCTCTTTCGAGTCTTATTCAGGGTCCATGGATTGTACTTGGAGACTTTAACGACATTGCTACGGGTGATGAACAATGGGGCAGCTCGTCTGTCAACCCACATCTTTGCCAAAAGTTCGTGGATGCTTATAGTGAGTGCGGGTTAATCGACCCGGGTATTTCAGGTTCAAATTTTACATGGTGCCGGTTTGCGGGTAACATGGTGTGTCAATTGAGAAGGTTGGATAGAGTTCTCTAGAATCTCCAAGCTCAAAGAGCGTGCCCAGAAGCTAAAGTTATTGTCCTCCCTCGCCTGTATTCGGATCATAATCCCATCCTTTTTATTGAGGATGCAGGTAATCCTCCGGCTAGGAATATTCGCCTGGTCCGGTTCGAAGCTGCTTGGCTATCTAGAGAGGACTATAAATCCATCTGGGAAGAAGCTACAACTACAAATGACCGTCCTTTCGAAGACATTATCACAAAGGTTACCCAAGAGAGCCTAGAGTGGAATAAGAACGTTTTTGGGAATATCTTTAAGCGGAAGAAGCGTCTAGAGGACAGAATCAATGGGATTCAACGTGCAACCAACTACAGATATTCTAGTTATCTTCAAGCCCTTGAAAAACAGCTGACTTCTGATCTGAACGAGGTCCTCGATCAAGAAGAAGCCTTTTGGTTCCAAAAGTCAAGAATGGATTGGATTAGGGAGGGTGATAGGAACACTCGGTTCTACCACAACTCGGCTCTGATCAGACGCAATAAAAATCGCGTTAGATTTCGGAAAGTCCAGGGCACCTGGACAGACGATCTCTCTATTTTATCCAGTCATATCAATGATTACTTCTCTTCTCTGTTTTGCAGGAATTCCACCAATTTAGTGCCTAACTTGGTTCAAGTCGATAATTCGATCAAGCTCACGAGAATTCAATCCCTCACCTTGACTCGAATCGCTTCTCCTGACGAAGTGAAAAAAGCAGTCTTCGGCATGAAGAAATATGGGAGTCCAGGTCCGGATGGGATCCCGGCGGTGTTCTACCAACACTACTGGATTGTATTGGTGCAGCACTCACCAACTTGGTTAATACAGCATTGATCAATGGATCGGTCAACAATTCTCTCCTTCAGGCATTCATGACCCTTATTCCAAAAAAAGACGTGCCTAAATCGGCGGCAGATTTCAGACCGATTACTCTTTTAAATGTGGCTTTCAAGGTGATTTCTAAGGTTTTAGTTAACAGACTAAGACCGATTATTTGCAGACTTATTGGACCCCACCAGAATAGCTTTCTTCCAGGGCGCTCTACAATGGATAATGTGATCCTGACCTAGGAAGTCGTCCATACTATGAACAGCAAAAGAGGGAAGAAAGGCTGCATGATTGTGAAAGTGGATCTGCAAAAAGTCTACGACAGTGTTTCTTGGTCCTTCCTCGAAACCACCTTGATTGAGTTTGGTTTCCCAAGAAAAATCATTGATTTCATCCTCTTCTCTCTTCGTGAAAGTGAAATCTCGATCCTTTGGAATGGTGGACGTCTCCCATCCTTCAAACCAAGACGTGGACTGCGTCAGGGGGATCCTCTAGCTCTGTACCTTTTCAACCTGATCATGGAAAGACTGGCTTATGAAATTCATAACAAAGTTAATGCAGGTCACTGGAAACCTATTCACATCTCTAGAGGAGGCATTGGCATTTCTCATCTCTTTTTTGCAGATGATCTTATGCTCTTTGGGGAAGGGACTGAAAGACAAGCTAAAATCATGATGGACTGCTTGAACAATTTTAGCAAGTCTTCTGGACTCAAGGTTAACCTCTCCAAATCTCTTATTTTCTGCTCACCCAATCTTAGTGCAGGTACCAAACGAGCGATTGTCGGGAAGTTACACATGACCATGTCTGAGAATCTTGGAACTTATCTAGGCATCCCAATGCTTTAGACACGAGTAAACAAAAACTCCTTTACTACAGTCATCGATAAAATGAGAAGGAAATTAGCGACATGGAAGGCCAATTCTCTCAGCATGGCGGGCAGAAGAATTCTAGTCCAATCTTCGCTAGCGACTGTACCGACCTACACAATGCAATCAATGGCGCTTCCAGCCAACACCTGTAATGAAATTGATAAGCTCAGTAGGAATTTCTTATGGGGTCATGATGAGAACACGAGGAAGGTGCACTCGGTGAACTGGTTAGATATCTGTAAACCACGGACGTTGGGGGGTCTTGGTCTCAGAACAGCTAAGGAGTTCAATCAAGCCTTCCTTACCAAACTAGCTTGGCAAGTTTTTTCGAAACAAGACAAACTCTGGGTGCGAGCCATCCGTGACAAATATGTCAAGGAAACCGACTTCCTCCAAGTGCAAACAACTAACAAGAGTTCGTGGGGGTGGAGGAGTATCCTAAAGGGTAGAAAGGTTCTGGCGGAAGGAGTCCGATGGAAAATTGGCAACGGTGATACCATTAGCTTCTGGCATGATCGATGGACTGAGGGAGGCCCTCTCAACACTACCCCGAACATCATCATCCAAGCTAATACTCTCAACAGTAAGGTTCACCATTTTATGTCCCGTAACAGATCCTGGAATGTCACGGCTTTAAATCAACTCCTCCCAGCTACAACGGTTGATAAGATTCGTGCAGTCCCGATTTCGTTAATCAACTCGTAGGAGGATTCGATCAGTTGGCCTCATTCCGACTCAGGTATTGTCTCGGTGTCTTCTGCTTATTCGTTTATTGCAGGATTAGGAAAATCAGACGTAGACATGGCATGGATTTGGAGGCTCCCTTGCACGGAGAAGATCAAACTCTTCATTTGGAAAATCTCGAAGAACGGCCTCATGACCAATGCTGAACGTTGTCAGAGAGGGATTTCAGACATTGCCACCTGCCCATGTTGCAACGCTTTGATGAAACGGTGGATCACCTCTTCAGACAGTGTGACATGGCGACGGCTTGTTGGTTCATTGCAGCTGCTCCAAACAACTTCATGTTCACAAATCACCTTCCTCTGACCGTTTGGATCAAACGCGCTTGCTCTAACGACAACAAGGCTGTGGCGGGAATCAGTTGGAAATTGCTTTTTCCTTACCTGTTGTGAAATCTTTGGTTAGCAAGAAACCACATCTCTTTCAATGGTGTCCGGACTCCAGCTCCTGAGATTCTTCAACGGGCCATCAAAGGGGCTAAAGAGGCACAGACTCTCCTCCTTAAACACAATGGTCCAGACAGAGCATCTCAGCTATGGGTTGCATGGACCCCTCCGCCAGCTGGGTACGTCAAGATTAACATAGACGGGGCAAAAAAAGCTAATTCCGGTTTAGCAAGTGTGGGTGGTTTGATAAGAGACGACATCGGCCAATGGATTGTTGGGTTCTTGTCCAATATAGGCAATACTAATAGCTTCATTGCCGAGCTCTGGGGTTTCAGAGAGGGGCTCATTATTGCAAAATCCCGCGAATTCGATAAAGTTGTAGCTGAAACCGACTCGGAATCTCTAAAGCATGTTATGGAGGCAGGAGGAGAACAGTCTATGGCCACAAATACGCTGATTTCCGACTGCCGATCCCTCATGAAGGATTTCAGGAGTATTAAGATCACGCACATCCTCCGTGAAGGTAATCAAAGTGCAGATTTCCTTGCCAACTTGGGTCAAAACACTGATTGGGGCACCACTATTTTGGACGACCCCCCGGAAGGCCTTCGAGAGCTCCTGGTACGGGAGTCGCACGGCGTGGCAGCCAGCAGAAGGCGCTAATCTTTGGGATCTTTAGATCCCTCCCTACTACCAAAAAAAAAGAGTACAAAAAAAATGTTTTAATTAAGTGATGAACACATCATGAAATGAATGCATTTAATTTTTTAAAAATAGTTAGAAGATAAAATGATATGTGTGCTAAACTTAGGCGAACAGTATATTAGTATATGTGCTGAATTAGGGAATATAAATCTATTGATCAAATATGGCGGATTGCGCAATTGAAAATATTCCCAATTAGAAAAAGTAGTAAAATAATTTTTTTCAAAACAAAAAGAAGAAAGATAATAGCTAGAAATAATTAATATGGTATGAACAAAGAAGAATGTGATATTGAAAAATATGCCTAAGTGCATAAGAAAGTAGAATATGCAAGTTATTAGAGCTGAGAAGTCAAAGATTTCAACGTTTGAAATTTATTTTATTGGCACCTTTTAAGATAGTAGGTGTTCAAAAGTTGTCATCTCTCCTTTTCTGTAACATGTCATGACCTTTGGGTAAAAATCATTTCTTTTTAGGTTAAAAAAATGTTTCTGACTGGCTCATATATATCTAAAAATCATGTATGTTACTTTTCAAAAGATAAATTGTCGGCAATTATTCTTGAAAATAGTGCCCAACAACTCTTTTCTAGAAATGAAAAAACAATTTCTCGAATTGACATCTACCAAAAGTACGTCTACCAATAGACACATAACTAGAAGACCTTAACACATCAATGGAATGGTCTCCATTTACTTAAATATTTTGAGAAAGTTAAGATATGCCAATCGGGTTTGCAGATGATATCTGACTCTATGGTCTACTAATCACAAGAGTGAGATCTATTGGAATCTTTAACGAAAGATCTATTCGATAAAGTATACTAATAAGTATAATCTATCAATTATAGTATTCCAATTATAAGGTCTGCCGGTCAAGATCTTCGCATTTCAAGGCTCAAACGAGGCTAAGTACGTACAGTCCTATTTTGTCTTTACAAGATACTATCCAATAAACGACTACAAGGCTAATTTTGAAAACTCTAAGTCCTTAAATTACATCAATTAACATCATCAAAATCTATATATATACAAAGATAATTCCTAGCAAATATTTTCTTATTAAAACCTTACCATTCTTATTAGTCAAACAAATTCTTCCTTTAGCATATTTTCTTTAATATTTTTAATAATTTGTAAATCTAAAATTTTGTTTGTAACCGTACTTTTCATATAGTTTTTAAATATTATATAAATCTTATGCATTCATACTAAACTAAATACTATAGAATGCGTGGGTTTGAGCCTCAGTGGAGGCGATATTGACTCTTTGTGCTTCAGTAGGTTGAGAAAGTAGTTATGAACAAATACTCCATTGTAACAGAGTCAGTAGTACTCAAAAAAATACTATGAAAAATGACATTGTTAATAATTTGGAGTCAAATTTCGTTTATCAAACAAGACGCATAAAATAGAATAGGAAAGTATATAATATAGGTTAGTTTATCTTTTCAATATATGTAGGGGTTACAACTCTTTTTAAAGAAAATTTAAAAAGGGAAATAAAGATTATAAAAGTCCCAAAAAAAAAAAAAAAGGTCCTAAGTGCCATAACACGTAACCTTTGTAGGTAAAAGGGCCAAAAATGAAAGTCCTGTCACTTTTAGCAGAAAGAGTTAGATAAAATAATAAAGGCATGAATGATATGATATGATGTAGCACATCAAAAGTGAGTGGGATTGGGGTTTGGCTGGCAATGAGATGATTTGAGGTATAGAATTTCTGTAAAGAATATATACTATACTGGGAATTCATCTAATGTTGTACTGCGCTATATGTAATCCAGAATTTTCACTTAAGTAGGAAACAGATGTATTGTCAAGAATAATATCAGAATAATAGAGATTTCTCATGAATTTTGATTTGGTATGCAAACTATGTATTAACATTCATGTCATATAATTCATGATCTTGTCCAAAGCAAAGAATTAAGAATATATTATCCATAAGAGATATTCGATCATTTGCAAATTGTGGTATAATTGTTTGAAAATTTTCAACATAGAAACCACCCCAACATGATGTTTGGGAATAATTTTCTCAATGTAAGGA
>CM008343.1:28018525-28039995 GCA_002525835.2 Ipomoea batatas
CATTCTAACATGCCAGTATGGCAGTATCTGTAATGAATTATGAATAAGAGTCTTTTGGAACAAGGAAATAAAATCATATTCTAAACAGCAAAGAGATGACATAATATTCATTTTTGTAATTAGAAGAAAAGTTTCTAATTTTTGCTGCCCAGACCCCAAGACACCATTTCCTTTTATTTTTAAACTCAAAGTTGTGGCTGACATGTTTTACCAAATTTACACGTGACTGGAAGAATTAGTTTCAAATTTGAAAAACACCAATTCAGATGTAAAATATTGAAAATCAAATTAGTTTTATTTTCTTTTGCACTTGATACATAAATGATTGATACAGAAGTGAAACACATCAATTGGCAGACATATCCTTATGAAAAACAATCATAATGTAATGTATACAAAACCACAAAAAAGCAATATTATCTTTGGCAATGCAACAGTAAGACAGGAGATTTTGCCTCAGTTTAGCTAACGTGTTCAGAGTTTTAGAAGTACATATTTCAGGCTACAAATAGAGGAAAAGAGAATTCAAGGCGCAGAACTGATCAGATTGGGGAAGAAAACAATGCAGTTAATGTGTATCAGAATTATGTGTCAAAAAGAGAGTTCAATACTTACTTTCCATGGGCAGTTTCTCCAGAAAGCATTATTGCATCGGCACCTTCACGCACCGCAATTGCAATGTCAGAAACTTCAGCTCTAGTAGGAGTTGGGTGATCAATCATGCTTTCAAGCATATTTGTTGCTACTATAACTGGCTTTTGCATGCGGCGACACCTTTTAATGATGTCTTCCTGTTTTGTAAATACATCTTAGGTAGGTCCATAGTTTTGGATGCCAAAAAAGAATCTAACACTGGTTACATTAAATGGGTAGACCAACAATTTCGGTAGGTATCAATGTCATTCAGTGATTAGAGGGAGTGGATAAATCATCACATGTAATCTTTGCATACAGTAACTGACTATTGCCTTATTGGTTACACAAAAGAGAAACATATGCATAATATTAAAACAATATGCTTAAGACCTAAATTTTATGAATAATATTGGTTATGAATAAAATTGTATTTACAGTTCCAGGATAAAATAAAATACAGGAAGACAGAAAGCAACACAAGTTACAAAAAGAAAGTGGAAAAAATATACATTAGATAATTTTGCTCAATTAGAACATATACAGCAAGCTCAACAAAACAAGGACAAAAATACATGCATCTTGGAAAATGCTTATTTTTACCCCAAAAACAGAGGTGGCATAGCCTTGGCTTTCATTCAAAAAATTCATATTTAAGACATGTATTCCATCAAAACTGAAAGCAAAGGGGGAAGGGGAGGGCCAGGGATCACCAAATTAAGCCTAAAGTACCTGCAGCAAAGGGACATCCTCTATTGGGAGCTCAGCACCAAGGTCACCACGGGCAACCATTGCCTATGGTCAATAGCAAATTTTCAGAACTTGATAAATAGAACAAAAACATAAATTCAAGATTCAAACATACAGTGTTATTAGTAACTACAAATAAAAATGACCTAGCAAAATGGAAAATAGTGTTTTCATAAGCATAATATCAACGGTGAAATTAAGAATTCATTGTTAACATTGCCAGCACTATAGCATGACCAGAAAAAAGGAGAAACAAAAAGAGGCAAAGACCATAATTACACCATAGTTACAGGCAAATAATTTTTGTTTTAGTGCAAGATATTTCTACTAAAGCAATCTGAACCCAACACTCTCCTATGAATAACTTCAGACAGCAGGAAATTATTCAGCACACTTTCCTTCAAAATGAAAACATACTCAGAGTCTCTACTTTCTTTTTCGATAAATAATCAAAGTTTGCTAAATATAGCTCAGCACATTTTCCTTTAAGGGTGTGTTTGGAAACCAAGAAAATGACTTTTGAAAAATGAGTCATTTTTCCAGAAAACTTTTTCACTTATAGTGTTTGGTTGCATTCTAGTCTTGGTGTGTTCGGTTCATTTTCCAGAAAATGAGCAGAATTGTATAATTAAACATTTTAAGTGTTTCATTTAGAATATAAAGACATTTATAATAATAATATAAATGGTGGTAGTAGTGGTAGTGGTGGTGGTGGTAGTGGTGGTGGTGGTAGTGCTGGTGGTTGTGGTGGTGTGGTACGGTGGTGGAGGCAGCAGCAACAGTGGTGGTGGGGTGGCGGCGGTAGTGGTGGCGGTGGTGGTGTGGTGACACTGTGACAATGGTTGCGGCGGTATAGTTCAAATAATGCATCCAAGCAAAACACATAAAAATCCCAAGTCTAATGATTTTGAAACTCTTAAGGGTCTGTTTATTAACTGGAAAATTCACCAATTTTATGAAAAAATGGAAAACAAAAGCTGAAAGATATTTTTTAAAAATAAATATATAAAATAAAATTTGCTTCCAAATGAACTATTCTCTAAATTGAGAAATGGAAAATACTACTTTCCACTTTAGAAAGGAATTTCGAAAAAAGATCTTACATGCATTAGTCTTCATTTATTACCTCCAAAATTTCAAATAATTTTATATTTTTGTAAATTAGAAAGTAGACGAATTTGAACATGTTTTCTAATTTTCCAGTGAAAAATGAAAACTCTAGAATTTTAGAAAGTTAGGGTCGGATAATGGACAGCATTTTACTAAATAGGCACTAAAAACGCAAGTAAATGACTGTATCATTAAACACACTGATTGAGTGACAGTTCAAAAATTGAAGTTCAAATGTAGGAATTGTACAAAACTATGGCTTTTCCAGTAATGGAGGCAAGAGAAGCTTTGATATCCAAGAAGCTAGTCGATGAAGATCTACTGAATGGAACTTTTGCACATAACATTAAGCAAGGACATTACTTATGAACAGAATCTAAGGACTATTTAGTAGCAACATGTAACAATCTATATATGTCTATATGTATACACGCAGTATTAACAATAGAATTTAAAAAATTAAAGCTGACCCCATCTGAAGCAGAAAGGATACTGTGCAGATTTGGTATAGAATCAGCACTTTCAATTTTTACAATCACATGAATATCAGCATTGCAGCCTGCAGCAATGATCAATAGAAGTCAATTTTTACAATCACATGAATACCAGAAGGAAATAGTTGACAACAAAACATCCCAAATAAAAATAAAATAAAACCTTAACAGACAGATGCTTTACTTTTCAGATAATCTTTCAACTCATGGACCACATCAGCATCCTTCACGAAAGAAACAGCATAAAAATCAACTTGATTCTCCACCCCAAACTTGATATCTTCCCAGTCTTTTTCTGTTAAATGATCATAAAACTCAGAAGTTGAAAGAGAGTTGACACTTCCTATTGGCAATGTTGTGTAAACCATAAACACAGCAAACCTGTTATTGAAGGCAAAGTCGCACTTTTCCCACGTACATTTAAATGTCGTCTCGACTTTAGCTCTCCACCATCAATGACTTCACATCCGACCAAGTCCTCTGTCTTTGATTTCACAGCTAATGACATCATTCCACCTGGTAAAGGAAAAGGCAAGTTATGCACTCTTTTAAAGAAAAAATCAAAGTTAATTGCCTGACTTCATTTTAAATCAAAGATTTGCACAGCACAGTAACTTGCTTCATTGGCAATAACCAAACAAAATAATCCTATAAAGATCAGGAGATCCGCCAATACAGAGCAAGGCTCCAGTACGGAGGTACCTCAGCTCATCCCAGGGTAAGAAAAACTCAGGTTGCAATTACCCACTTCACTTCCAATACTTGCAATTAAAAAGAGATTCAGGTATCAAGGGAAATACACATAAAATTACAATGGCGAACTCCAGAACAGAAAAACCTGGAAAATTAAAAAATGAAAAAAAAATACAGAGCTTCTTTTCTACAAGAACTTAACATGCTCAAAAAAATACCATATGAAAAGGACAACTGAAGACCCAAGTAAGGTCAGATACTCAGACTCCTAAAAAAGAATATGATATTATTAGTTGAAACCATGCAACAACTTTCAAAAATCTTATAACAATCACCATGCATCATTTAGAATACTTATTGAAACATTTGATCTAAAGATGTTTTAGGATAGTCTACAAACGCTAACAACAACAACAACAATATTCACAGGATGGTCCTGGTTGGAAAAATAAAAGTAGAGTATGAAGTTACTTACCATCAACTAGAAGTATATCCCCAACATCCACATCATTAATGAAATCATCATAATTCACACTAACTGTGTTATCTGTGCTCACACCTCTCTTTATGGTGAAATTGAACTCTTGGCCCTCCTTAAGAAGAATTGGTTGTGCCACATCTCCACTCCTGACTTCAGGTCCCTGAGTAGTACATTAAAAAGGGATCAAAACAACGATACCAGTAGGAGCAAGTCATACTAAACTCAGGAACTGCCCAACTCCTGACTATATAGAAGCAATAAACAAGACAAACTTTGGCATTTCACAAACACAAAAAGCCATAACTAATATTCAATGCACCAGTAGATTTAGCTCCAGTAATGCTTACAATGCCAGAAGAAAATATGGTGTTGCTTACAAGGATGAAGCCAATGTGTTGGCAGTAAGGTCATTTGACCCCCTTGGAATTTTCTCCTACAGTGTAATATATAATATATATATTTATTATTTTAAGCTAACCAGAGTTAGAATTATTAAAATAAACAATCAAAAATTATATATATATATTTCAAACTGCCAAAATGTCAAATTGCACATAAAGAAAAGTGTTATGGATGCATGATTGCATTGTATCTTTATTGAGAAAGAATTCTTTGATACCATAAGCAGCAAAGCATTGCAATGATTTCAAAGTATTTAAAAAGGACAAAATGCCATCAATATTTTTAAAGACTAGAGAAATAAAGTGCAATTTACTTTTTATAATGAAGTGCAATGTATATATGAATGCATCAACGTGTACTTATTCAATGGCCAAGAGTAGACCATAAGGGTGTTTTGGTTTAGGTTATGTACCCAATAATCTCATATTACCACATAACCTAGTAAACTCATATTATCTAACAGAATGTTATTGGTTCCTGGGGATGTGAGACTCCCAAAGGTAATGAGAAATTATCAGGAATGGTTCTGTACTTCTGTAGTTCATTTTAGCTGGTGGTTGATTGGGTAGTGCAATTCAATCCCACTAGCAGATTCACATTAATGTGTTTCTTTTGATAAAAGTGCAGAACACTTAAAGAACAATATCACAATGATAGAATGAAATTATTTTCAACAGCAGAAAAACAGAGCAAAGCACATCAATCAATGTTTAAAAACTTGAATCACAAGCACATTATAAACATAGAGTTAATCCAGTTTAAATCCCAGCCGCCAGCCCCCACCACAACTTTATATGAGGGCTAGACAGTTAAGAAACTTTGAACAGTTAGAGTTCTGAAAAACCAATTAACACACCTTTGTGTCCAGCATTATAGCAATAGCCTTGTCATCAAATTTAGCATTATATTCTTTAACCAGGTCAATGGTTCTCTGATGTGATGCATGGTCTCCATGGGACATATTTAGACGTGCAACATTCATTCCAGCATCTGCCAGTTTCCATATCATCTCACGGGAACTTGTTGAGGGACCAATAGTGCAAACTATCTTTGTTTTCCTTTGATGATTCAGATGCACATCTCCTGACCTTAAAACTTGATCACTAGACTGAAACAAATAGAAGAACAACTCAACTTACTTTTGGGAGAGCAAACATATACAAAATATATGAAAAAGGAGCAACTTTTGAAATGAACAAACATATATACACAGTGGTAAGAGAGCTTTCATTGGTTAGAATTTTGCAATTGAATGCATCCATTTAATAGCATACCAGTTGCCTAATAGAAACGGTAATTAAGTGACAAAAATCTGTCAAAAAGGTATGAAAACTCCAACTGCTGAGGATTACGTGAATTAAAACATAATAGAAGACATCATCCTACAACACGGCTCAAGACTCCGAATAGATTCGTTTCCTAAAACTAGAAAATGATAACACAAAATGAAAAGCGCAAAAATAATGCTTCTGAAATTTTAAAATTAGGTAGCGGAGAATCCAAAGGTGTATAATACCATTAGAACCTAATCAAATTTTTTTAAAAAAAATAAATGAATCATTGTACTGCAGAACATAAAGGGCGTAATGCTAAAATGAAAGAAAAAGAAACACGCCGGCTTACAGAGGACGCAGAACCGTCGAGGAGGGAGATGTTAACATTAGCATTGGAATTTACGCCATCAATTTGCACGGCCTGAATTTGGTTCCGAATCGGAGCTCGTTTCCTGACGACGGAATCAGAGAAGAAGAGCGAATGAGAATCGGCGAAGCTTTTAGTCGATGAGAGGCGATCGTAGGAACGAGTAGAATCGGACTTCAAGGTGTATAATCCGGTGGGAAGGTTGATAGTCGACATTGCAAACACAGAAGAAAAGGAGGAGACAACAAACAGAGTAAGCCTCTAGTAGTTGTAGCAGTGCAGATATATTGCTGTAAGAGAGAGAGAGAGAGAGAGAGAGAGAGAGAGAGAGAGAGTAGTTATTATGGAGGTGATAGTGTAGTCTGTGTGTAGTTAAAAACGAGGAAGGAAGGGAGAGAAGAAGAAGAAGTGGCGGTTAGGGAATCGCAATGGAGGCACAACAGAAATGCAGAGAAGACGAGTCTGCCCTACTAACACTCACCACCTCCTAAGCCACGCGCGTCGCCTTCTACTTTGTTTCCATTTCCATTTTTTTTTTTTATGCGGGACAAAAATAGATGTCCAAAATTTTGTTTGAGTTAGACCACGAGATGTCTTGAACGTATCCTAACTGTAGTGGCACATTTAAGTTTGTACCATACTCAGACTAATTGTCATTTGCACCAGACCGAAACCTTATTATTGTATAATAATAATAATGTTATATATATATATATATATATATATATATATATATATATACTTACTGGATGCATGTATATGGTAACAATAATTGAAAAAGATAACTAAAATTATAACGATAATGGTATTTTTGACCAAAGTATTGTATAGTACACCTCTTATAGAGTTATAGTATAACTAGTATTTGTACGCGTGATGCGCGAAAATTCATGCCCAATATTAAAACATTAATAAATATAAATAATTAAAATTTTTAATTCTAATTATATATACAAACATAGTATATGTATTTTATACACACACATATATGATTTATCATGTATAGAAATTTAATTAAAATATAATCAACCATTAAATTAATTATATAATGATTTTACTAAAATGATAATTAAGGAATAGGAAAATGATATGATAGATATAGGTGTATGATAATAATGATGGAGTTAAAAACTAACGGTGTAAGGGTAATTTTGTATAACAACAATGTAGTAGGGACAATTTTGTCTAATAACATTGAAGTGTACAACATTTAAAGTAAAATGTACAAATTTATTAGCATATAGAAAGAGGGACATGTATAGAAATTTAATTAAAATATAATCAACCATTAAATTAATTATATAATGATTTTACTAAAATGATAATTAAGGAATAGGAAAATATATGATAGATATAGGTGTATGATTGTAACACCCCAAATTTCACATCTTGGATTTATTACAAAATCCCTAATAATACAATACATTGCGGAAGCGTCTAACCAGCAGAAAACTAGGTGTTATCGCCACGCTTAGGTATCATTCCTATACCCAAATGTTAAGGCTAAACTTACAACCTCAAACAACCACATCAACATTCAAAAGTGTACATATGGAACTAATCCTTCCATAGTGTCTATTCTAGGATAGAGTAGTCTTCAACCTCGACTCCCATCCTATTCAGAGCTCATCGGCCACAAGGGCCCACGCTAGACTGCATCTAATAAAGGACACAATGAAGTGTTAGCGCGACGGCTAAGTAAGGAAATCCATTGTCACTCAAAAGTAAATAAAATATGTGCAAGCATTCTTTTATATTAATAGTGAGTAGGGGCGGATGAACCCCACCCCACCCTAACCTAAAAATTTTAATAAATATTTAAATATATATTATTATATTAGGAACAAAAATTCTATTTTGACCTCCCTCAAATTTTCTTTTACAAAATTTTACTATGTATTTATTAAATATATATAAGCCTAAAACATACATTGAAGTTCAAATTCACCAAATAAAAAATATCAATTAATTAATTAATTAGTTATTATGTATTTTTATTATTTATTTACACTTTTAAGATATATAATTGCTAATTCAAGATTAATTTTGAAATTAGAAAAATTAATGTTAATATTGTTTTTTAATTCCTGATTTTGATCGAGTTTCGTCATCACTCTTTAAATTTTGGTAATTAGTAAAATGAATATCAATTAATTATGTAAAAAAAATATAATGATGCCAACAAAATAATTGAAAATTTTTATTTGATAAAAGAGTGACAAACAAGATTGTTATTGTATAAGTATCAATTAACATCAATGTCAATCATTACATAAAGTATCATTATAAATTATTATTGATAATATATAATATAATTATGCATGGTATATATAATGATTGGTACTGTTGTTAATTGATATTGTAAATTTTTCTATGATCTTAGCCCCCCTTACTTGATTTTTTCATTTTTTTTTGGCTCCACCCCTGATAGTGAGATGTATAATTTATAATATGTTTTATATTTGAATCATTTTATCAAACTAATTATGTTTCATATTTTGTTAATAAATATTTTTAATAAAGTTTTGATGTGTTTTATTTTTCTCCATATCCAACAATATTTAATTATTTATGACTATGTTTTAAAGTGTTTTTTTTCAAATTATCTATTTTGTATTAATCTTTCGTCTACACTGAAAATATTTTGGGGGTGTTTGGTTATTGGCTCATGAGCTCATCAGCAAAAAATTAGCTTATTTGACCAAGAATAGCTGATTGACCAATCAATAAGCTGTTTTTGAGTGTTTGGTAAATGGCTTATTGGTCTGACTGATTGGCTCAATAAGCCAAAATACAAAACGTTGATTAATGCAGCGTTTCTAAATAGATGCTTGGGTAAATGACAACTTTATCCTTTAATCTCTAACCCTTCAGCAGCATACATTCACACTATCCCTCTTTCCTCCGCGAAATCGTGACTGCCTTTTTTGATCTGCCTCCTCTCTCCACGTTGATTGTCGCTACGCAATACGCACGGCTGTCACTCTTTAATTCGCAGCTCAAAATTAGTGCCTTCTCTTTAATTTGCAATTCAAAATTAGTGCTTTCTCTTCAATTTGCAATTTAGAGATAATAATAATAATAATAACACTTGCAGTGGGTACTGAATAACTTAAAGGAAAGCAGAAGGCCTCTGGATATTTCTAAATTTTTGGAGGCTGAAAAGGAATTGGATATGTTATTAAGGCAGGAGGAGATCTACTGGAAACAACGATCCAAATAGTTATGGTTAAAGCATGGTGATTACAATTCAAAATATTTCCACCGTTTTGCTTCTGGGCGTCGTCGTAATAATCAATTAACTCGACTCCAGGATCCAGATGGCAGGTGGGTAGAAGACAATGATATGAATGTGGAGATACTCAGGTATTTCAATGACATTTTTTCTCCTGCGGGTACTACTTCAAGCTTGTTTTCCCAGTTCCATTCACGTATCACTAAGGATATGAATTTACAGTTATTGGAGCCGTTTACAATTGACGAGGTTAAAGCTGCTCTTTTTGACATCGCTCCTGAGAAAGCGCCTGGACCGGATGGTATGTCTCCTTCTTTTTTTCAACACTTCTGGCCAGTTGTGGGACATGACCTTTATATGTTTGTTGTAAATTGTTTGAACACTTGTACCTTTCCTGAGGGGTCTTAATGACACAAACATAGTTTTGATCCCTAAAAAGAAAGTTCCTGTTAAAGTTGCTGATTTGAGGCCGATTGCCTTGTGCAATGTGGCATATAAGGTAATGGCGAAAGTGTTGGCCAATTGCATGAAAGGGATCCTGAATGTCATTATTTCGCCTACTTAAAGTGCATTTGTGCCGGACAGATTACTATCTGATAATGTGATTGTGGCTGGTAAAGTAGGGCACTTTTTGCGCAGGAAATGTAATGGAAATGTGGGTTGGGCCGCTTTAAAACTAGATATGGCCAAAGCCTATGACCGCATGGAATGGTGTTTTTTGGAAGGGATGCTAGTGGCTTTGGGTTTTGACCGTAGGTGGGTGGACTTGTTAATGCTCTGCGTGAAATCTGTACGTTATTCTATCTTGGTTAATGGAGATGTGGCGTGCACAGTTAACCCTACTCGGGGAATCCGTCAGGGTGACCCGTTGTCTCCTTACTTTTTCATTGTCTGTGCAGAAGGATTATCCTTGTTGTTATAACGGGCTGAGGCTCGGGGATATATCCATGGCATTAGGATTGCACGTGGAGCTCCGTCTATCTCGCACCTCTTGTTTGCGGATGACAGTTTGTTATTTTTTAAGGCCACCCAGCATGAAGTGTTTCAGATTAAGAATTGTCTGGATGAGTATTGTGCGGCCTCGGGGCAGGCAGTCAATTATGACAAGTCTAACGTGATATTCAGTGCTAATACGAATGGGGTCATGCGTGACCTTATAGCCGGCTGCTTAGGGGTGCGGGTGACTGAGGATCTTGGGCGGTACCTGGGGTTACCGTCGGTCTTGGGCAGAAATAAAACAGCCATCTTTCGCTTTATTGAGCAGCGGATTCGTGAGAGGATAGGAGGTTGGCAACAGAAACTTATCTCTAAGGCCGGTAGAGAGGTATTGATTAAGAGTATAGCTCGATCACTCCCAATTTTTACGATGTCTGTCTATTTGTTACCGGCTAGTGTTTGTGATACAATTGAGAAGGTCTTGAACCGGTACTGGTGGAGTGGCGGCGGAGATCGGCAGACGGGGATTCATTGGTTAAGTTGGTCACGTTTGAGCGTGCCCAAGAATTGCGGTGGGCTGGGTTTTAAAAAAATCCATGAGTTTAATGTTGCATTGTTAGCTAAGCAGGGGTGGCGTTTGCTTACAAATCCAGACTCGTTAGTTGGTCGTCTCCTGAAGGCCAAATATTTTCCCCGCTGTGAGTTTTTGGATGCTCAGCTGGGTGCTAATCCTAGTTATATCTGGCGTAGCATTCTCGCAGGGCAACATGTTCTCAAACTAGGAGTGGCACGCACCATTGGGGATGGAGTGGATACGAAGGTGTGGGGATGGCCTTGGCTATCTGATTCTGTAAACCCATTTTTACAAACCCCTGTTATTGATGAACTCAAGGAAGCTACAGTCTGTAGTTTATTTGATGGACATGGCAACTGGGATTTGGAGATCTTACATGACTTGTTTGAACCTGTAGATGTGCAAAGAGTTCTAGCAACCCCGATCTCGCTTCATTCTAAAGACTATTGGCGGTGGTTGGGGGATATAAGAGGTGTTTATACAGTTAAAAATGGTTATGCTCTCCTTACTGCTCAGAATACGGTAGTTGACGACTCTTGTGTTTTCTCTGCATGGGATAAAATTTGGAAGCTGCCAATTCCCCCTAATGTCAGAAACTTCCTCTGGAGATGCGCTCGTAATATTATCCCGGTTAAAGAGGTTTTGAAACAAAAGCATGTTTATATTGGTGGTGGTTGCCCTTTATGTGCCAATGCGGAAGAATCAGTTGAACATCTGTTTTTTTCTTGTGTGATAGCTAGTCAGATTTGGAGAGATCATAATATTTTACAAGGGAAAACGTTGCATGAATTCATGCATGCAGTCAACTTTGAGCTCCCCAGACGTGGATAAAGCGGTGCGAATGGCTGCTATTTTTTGGGTTTTGTGGTCTGTGCGTAATGAGAAAATATGGCATAATGGTTTTCGGACGGCAGAAAGCATTAACATGCAAATCCAACGTGTGTGTACTAGCTGGAAGGAAAATTTTAATAGGATTAATTTGTCTACATCTGTTATTATGCCCACTGTTTGGTCTCCCCCACAAATTGGTTTCCTAAAATGTAATGTTGATGCAGCAATTTTTTACGACGATGCAGGTTTTGGTGCGGTGCTTCGGGATCATGTTGGGCGCTTTGTGGCGGCTAAATCTGATCGGTTGCCAACTGTTCGTGATCCATTCTTGGCTGAAGCTCTAGCAGTCAAGGAAGCCCTGTCTTGGCTTAAAGATATTGGACAGGCTAATATTATTCTTGAAACTGATTGTTTAAATTTTTGTCTTGCATTTAATTCCCGTACTGTAGACCTTTCTTATGTTGGTGTTATAGTTACACATTGCCGTTCTTTGGTTAGGGACATTGGGAACGTTTCGGTTCACCATGTCAAGAGGTTAGCGAATCATGTGGCTCACGTGCTTGCACGGGCAACTGGTTCTTCAGCTGGCCCGGGTTCGTGGGATTTGATCCCTCCTGATTGTATTTCTGAGTTGATTTTTATTAATGAAGTTTGAGCTTTATATTTCAAAAAAAAAAAAAAATTAAAAAAAATAATAAATATGAAAAAGTAAATTAAGAATTAAGAAATTAGTACAATGCCCTTATAGGTCATTTTACATCCAATCAGCTAAAAGTAAACAGCTAATTTACCAAACACTATTTTATAATCAATTGATACAATCAGTTGGTCAAATCAATTAACACAATCAGCTAACCCAACCAGTTACCAGCTATCAGCTATCAGCTGATTGCCAAACACCCCTTTATGAATTCACCCCTCCTAGATTACCATGGCAAATGTTGTTGTTGTTGTTGTTTTTTTTTTTTTTGTTTTTTTTTTTTNTTTTTTTTTTTTTTTTTGTTTTTTTTTTTTGTTTTTTTTTTTTGGTCTCTGTGTGTTCATGCGATGGTAGATACATGTATTTCGTCAGCATTTAGCTTAAGTTATGTAATACAGCTTTGAATTTATTTTATGGAAATTAAATATGTCTCTATATATAAATAATTTTATTTTAAAAAAAAATTAGAACAGTGAATTCAAGTTAGTATTCTTAATTTATGTCAGTATATCTATACTTCTTGAGTTGTATATTATACTATTATTTTTATCAGTCAAATTAAAATTACAATTTCACTGTTAAAACTTCTTATAGTATTAGTTTTTCACGTGATTTGCGCGAATGAGATAATGCCCAATATTATTTTTAAATAAATACTTCAAGTATATCAATACAAGATTATATACGAGATGTTCATGCATAGGTGATTGAATGTTAATTTCTTTTATTTAAATCGGTAATTCAAAGTATATGAATGTAAGATAATATAAGAAATATTGATTATAATTGTTATTAAAATTAATGTTTGCAACTTTGTAAAAACGTTAGTCTAAATACTTAGTATCAAAAGTCAAAACGATAGTCTAAATAAATATTACTTTTGGTTTGAATTTCTCTAAATCTTTGTAATTCTCGTTTGGGTAGCATTGTCATTGTCTCTTCATCTTTAGTATTTGTCCTGCTCTTTTTTTACTGGTAGTGTGTATGTGAAGTTGGATTGACGGTTATAGGAAGCTGTGGATTTGCCTGGTTGTGTATATGACTGGGATCTTAGTTGTACTATGAACTCTTGATCTTGCAAGCGCTTGTTGATATTTGGCAGTGGTAATTTTTCTCCTACATGTGTCATGCGTTGTGAGATGTGTGTCGTAGATTATTACGGAGTATATGTTAATTGTAGTAGATACATAATTGTGTTTCTCCGGTTAATAAATTATGTATTTACAGTTAATATATTGGCACTACTTGGTAAAATAGTTAGCTTATCAGTCAATTATGACTTATTTGATCATAATTAGGTATTTAATTTGGCTTTAAAAAATCAATATTATAACTCCAAAATGCTAAAATTCAAAAATCTGTTCAAAACAACTTTTTCAATTAGCTTTTTGAGAAAAGAAATTATATCAAATAGCTATCAGCTAATTTGCCAAACACTTTTCTACAATCAGCTAATGTTATCAACTAATCATATCTTTAACACAATCAGCTAACAACAATTTATCAAACATGACCATTATGCAATTTTAATTTATTTATAGGTGCATAATTTATTAACTAAAATTATATAATCTGAATGTTGTCTTGGACCAGAATCCACAATGCAAGCGGGTTGCTATGCCGTGGACCCAGGTCCACCTTGCAAGGTGGATCTGGGTCTACATTCACATATACTATACTATACATTCACATACATTATACTCTACATTCACAATTTGTAAACTCCACATTCACACATTACAGGATTATATGTTTAGTAACTATATTACCACTGTTATGCATTTACACATTCAAAACTCTATATTCACAGGTCCTAAACTCCACATTCACAACTTGAGAACTTCACATTCACACATTACAGGGCTACAAGTTGCTAGAACTTCTTAACTCTATTACAGATTCACACATGCATAACTCTACATTCACGATTTCTATACTCCATATTCACAATTTGAAACCTCCACATTCACACATTTCTGGGCAACTCTACATTCACACAATCATAAATCTACATTCACGATTTTTATACTCTACATTCACACTTTGAAACCTCTACATTCACACATTTTTGAACAACTCTATATTCAGCAATATGTTTACTAATTAAAATAAAAAAAAAAAAAAAACAAAAACAAAAACAAAAACGACGTAGTTTTGGACCCAGGTCCACAACATAATTTGCCAAAATGTACATTGATCCATGATTTAACAATTGATAAAATGTAGCCCAATAGTCTAAGTCTCTAAGAAGCCCATTGATTCAACACGAAGGCCCAAAAAATAGTCTTCCCGTTAACCCGGAAATGGCTAAGCCGAAGCTCTCTCTCAACCGTTCACCACCAAATACAAGGTTGAGAGGAGAGAGAGAAGCTAAAAGAGTTTTGGAGAGAGAGAGAGAGAGAAAAAAATGAAGCTCTNTTATATAATCTTGCATTGATATACTTTCAAATATTTATTTAAATATAAACGTTGGGCATTAACTCATTCACGCAATGCGCGTATAAAACTAGTACTTTGGATTGAAGAGATTGTTACGTCAAAAAGTAATACATGACTAGTACCAACAAAAGACAATAAAATAAAATAAAAATGATAAACATACTTTAATGGATTAAAACCTTGGTAACATATCTTTGCACACAAAGATTAAAAAAAAAAAAAAAAAAAAGTCAAAGACTTTATGGTTTAGTGGCACTTGGTGTCCTAGTTTACACTTTCACATGAATGATGGGAGTGGGTTTGAGCCTCAGTGGAGTCAACTGGTTGACTCTATTAGCTTTTTTCATAATTTCGATTCCGTTTACTCACTAAGTAAATGTATGTACCACCTAAATGAATTGTGTAGCAATTAAAGTGAATAGGGGAGGGACTGAGGGAGAACACACAGAACCCATCTGACTTAGTATTATTTTATTTGAGTTAATTTCATTTTTTGTCCTAGATTTATAGGTGACAGTCCATTTTTAGTCTTTTTTTTTATTAGAGCATCCACTTTTAGTCTTAGTATTATTGTGATATGACCATTTTTTGTCCTTTATCAACAAAATAATTTAAATATCATTAAATACAAGAATATTCCAGTCTTCAATTATTGATGTTTTCAAAAAATAAACATAAAAAATATAGAGGTTCAATATATTTTGTATAAAAAAATTGAAATGTCTTTGTATTTAATGATATTTCAATGATTTTATTGATAAAAGACTAAAAACGACCATGTCACAATAATATTAGGACCAAATGAGGATGTTCTAATAAAAAATGGCTCAAAGTGGAATGTCACTTATAAATCTAAGGACAAAAATGAAATTAAGTCTATTTTATTTCTATTAAATGTTTTGCAATTTAATTATTAAAAAAAATGGGTGGATCCCGGACCGTTAAACGGACGGAGAGAAAGACCCTGTAAATCTACCAAAAAAAAAAAAATCGGTTGTGTCTTAAACAATATTTTAATAAATTTAAACCTTATAAATGAAATAACATATACGGAGTATTAAAATAATTCTCATAACGAAATTAAAATTTAATAAAACGATTAGATACGAGCTAATGATATAAAAAATATCTCCTTTTTTTTTTTTTGCAAATTTTATTTTTGAATTATTGAATGTGGTCACCCAGAACTCTCACTCGCTAGTTAAGTATCTGAAATTCTGAATTATGGATTTATGGTACTCGCCCTATGGTGCAGGAACATGTATGGCGTGGGTACTTGTCAAACTGATATTTGCATATGTTTGACATGAATGATGTGGACACGTGGGTCACCAAAAAGAGTGGGTCTCACTTGCGAGATTCGAACCGGAGTAATAAATAATAAATAGAAAAGAATGTTAAATAAGTCACTAAATTTATTAATTTTGTGTAATTAAGTCTCTAAATTAAAAATATATACCATAATCAAACAAAATATATGCAATTAAGTGTTTTGTATTTTTTTGAGTTCTACTGAGTACTCTCTCAAACTACTGGAGCACAAAGAGTCAACAGATGCCTCCACTGAGGCTCGAATCCATTTCCTTCCACATGGGAGTGTACACGGGGTGCCGCTTGACCACAAGGCCTTTGGCAAGTCTTTTTTATTTAATTTAATGTAATTTAAATTAAAAATATTTCAATCTTTTATCTCAACTAGATAAAAATGCGAATCTTAATACATAATATGTAAACAATATGATAGAAACTATCGGAAAAAATTAAAATGTCATAATTGCACATATTTTGCTTGTTTAATGATTTAATTGCATATTTTTTTAAGTCTAGTGACACAATTGCACAAAAGCAATAAGTTTAATCACCTATTTGATACTTTTTCCTAATAAATACTAAATAATATGGACTAATAATAGAAATAGCATCATATTTATATGCTGAATCATATTCTTGTATTTGGTTAGAGTCAAACACCTTCTGCTAAGATGATATGTAGTGACCTCTTCCATAGAGGTTATGAGTTTGAGCATTAATGGAGGCGATATCAATTGAAAAAGGAGGACAATTATGCTCTCACTAACTTTATGAAATTTATTTTTCACCGACCAAACAATAAAATCCATTTTATTGAAATTTATTTTCTATGGAATTTTAATCTCATTTTCTTTCAAATATTTTCCATGGAATTCTATTTCTTGTATTACAAATCAAACCAATCAGCATAATAGTCTTATACTCTTATTCCATACATTTTATTTCCAGTATATTCCAAGAACCAAACCTCATGTAAATGTAAATAATTCGTGACAACGCTGACGATGTCCAAACCAACACACCACTTACCTTTATAAGGCCTTCCTTAATAGTGGTGGATTTTTTAGGGGATTTTGCAGGTGTGACCAGGAAAGAGAAAATGTGGGCGGAGGAAAAAAGAAAAGGAAAAGAAAAAGAAAAACAAATTACAAAATTAAAAAAAAAAATTAAAAAGTTTACGGGCGCGCCTAGGCGCAAGACCTGCGCCTCACGCAGGTGAGGTGCAGGTTTCTTCCCGCAACTGGGCCTCACTCCTACTGCCAAAACACCCAATTTACACGGGAAAAACATCTTAAAAAACTAACCTCTCACATTAGTTAAAAACTCATTACCATGTTTTACTATTTCAAAATCACTACAAAACCCACTAATGGGGTTAGCCAAGCAATTACTGACAGAGCAATGATGGTTGCAGTAAACCAAATACAGTATACATACCGAATGTGTCCTTTGTTGTGTTTTGTTTTTTCCTCAATTTAAAAGACAAATATGGTTACAAATTGACAGCAAGAAGTGAAAAATGTTGGAGCAGACAACATATTCTGTGGCATATTCCCATGCAGGACAACAGATGCTTAGTTAGATCCTTTTGTGACAGGAGTACCCATGAGAAAAAGATGAAAACGAGGAGGAATCATCAGTTATCACTGGCCTAGACTACCACGCCCTCGTGTCTTCACAAAATCTTAGGACTTTTCCAATAGTGTATTTAGTAGTACAATTTGTGAGAAACATTTTGTCACCAACTCACCATAGAAAAAAGAGAGGGAAGAAAGAGGATGATAAAGGTCATCATGCTAATTTGTGATTTTTTTTAAAATATGGAGCACACTTAATATTATTGTCAAATTCATACTAATCACGTGTCTGTCACAAATTCATACTAATCACGTGTAGTGGCCGCTTTACTACGGTGTTTAGATTTTTTTTTCTTTCTAAAAACAACTTTTGTTTTTGTTTTGATTTTTTCTCTTCCATCTCATCTTCTCTTTCATATACTACTGTCAAAGTGGGCTGGCCCGCCCCATTAAGCCCACCCCACCGCAGGCCAAATTTCGGGCGGACTTTTNCCTTATATAAAAATAGCCTATTAAAAGGTAATAAATTATGGTAATAAGAGGTGAGAAAATAGTAATACTATTAATTGTAAGTAAAAAATTATGGTAATAAAATGACTTAATTAGTAATATATGTATAGTAATTTGTCTAATTATATATATATATATATATATATATATATATATATAAGAATACAAATCCAAAAGGCAGGTAGGTTGCTATAAAATTTGATAAAAAAAATAGATATAAAAATCATACAAAATTTAAATGCTAATTTTTTTATTTCTAAATGTAATTATTTTAATTATAAATCTATCAGTATAAATTATAATTTACCAAAATTATATTATAGAATTTTCCTATATACATGATAGGAAATATATCCCGGTTGTAACTCCCTATACGTCTACGCTCTCGTTTGTGTAGTCGGGTCGGGGTGAAACAATTCGGGTCAAAGTCAAATTAACAAGTCAACATCTAGGCCTATATTAGGGTTTGTTTTTTTCTTTCCCCTCTCTTACTCACTCTAGAACACCCTAGAAACTATACTCTCTACTCTCTCTAAATGACTCATGAACATCAATGAAAGGGATGGATTGAGAGCTAATCTATGGGTCTTCTTTACGCTTTACGCACAATTTCTATATGCATTATATACATACAAAGTACACAAAATAATTAGTTCTATCAATACATATTAATAAATATTATGTGAGTATATATACAATGTATAATACAATTATATAAGGAAATGCGTCCGATTAGAGTTTAAACTTACTCATATGTTTATGTAAATCCATTAATTCAATTGATAGGTGTTTGGATGATATCAATGCAGGTGGTAGGACGGTGAACAAGTATTTGTATGGACCATTTATAAGCTTTGAGGTTTGGCAAAAACTCTTATCAAAGAAAATGGATGACAGAAACTCTATTTTCTAGTTTGAAAGGCTAGTCTTTTTTATTTTACCACTAGAAATCAAAGAAAATGGATGATAGAACTTGGCCTTCTGCAACGCCATCTGCATCTTCCTCTACTCCACCTAGTCATCGCTCTCCTACAAATCCTTCTCCAGTTGCCATTCGAACGCCTCTCTCATGACGGTGCAGTGACACTCGTGGTTGAAATTTTGATGTGCCCGGTAGCATTAGTGTCGTGATTGCTTCTCTTCTTCCTTTTCCAAATTGAAATTATATCGTTCCCCTTGTGGGATAAGTACATCTCGCAATGACTAAGTTGTTGCTCACAACTCTCTATTTGTTGCAAACAGTATAGCTCCCGTGCACAACTCAAGCTTTCAAATATGGCTACTACAACCTGCAGTCTCTTCTTAGCAGTCCTAGAAACCCAATTTTGAAGTGGAAAACCATCTTCGTTTTGATGACAACATTACCAGCAGGGACTTTCTCATCATCATTGTTGACACTAAAATTTTATTAATTTTGATTATTTTTTATATTAGTATATTTAAATAGATTTTGGATAATATTGATATTATCTAATTTGTTAATTAGATAATATCAAAAGAGTTTGAACCTATCAAAACTCTTTATCCTACAGCTATAAATAGGACCTCTCATTTCTAGGTATGGATCCTAGGAAAAATCATAGAAATAGCTTTGTAGATTATTTAGAGAATTAGATATCATGATCATGAAAATAAAAGCCCCATGATCCTAAATGTAAAAGTTCCTCCTTGAAAATCATGCCTATCATGTTGATCCAAAACCCACATTGAAGATCAAGTCATTTGAACCCGGAGGCCCTTCAGAAGAACAAGCATATAAGTTCTTCTATGAAGATCAAGCCATTTGAAATCCGGAGGCCCTTCAATGGAGCGTTCAATGCATCAACTGAAGAATCAGAGGACCATATATTCAGAACTTGTAGCCATACCCGCATTCATATAACATGTAACAAGAATTTTGAATTTCACATATATTTATTCAAATATTTCTTTGTTTACAATCATCATCCTTTCGTCACTCTAATATAACCCCTTCACGATTCCCACTGCCATTGATCCAAACGCCTGCAAGATCATAATGAAACAAACAGTGTCGAGCTATGGTGGAAGTGCGACCAAAACTCCGGCATGTTTGCTGCGACGATGGAGTTTGGTATGGTCAGAAGCGAATTCAACCACCCCAGAAAAGTTCAAGTTGTTGTAGACGGTGTAAAGCTCATGGAACTCTTCATTAATGAATCTCCATATACCATTAAAGTTCTAGCTAGTAAAACCAGAAAGTCCTGCCACCATGCCGACGTGCAGACTTCTCTAAGCGCCGTTCTCACCAACCACCCTACTTGCATGGACTATTTATACTCGCCAGAGAAATCTCCAGTGAAGGGAGTTCTTGACGCCCAACTCTTAGGATCTCTAATCACCTCTTAGGATCTCTAATCACCTTAGTAGTTCTCATTGAAATCATCAGCCAAAACGAAGAGCAGAACAACTTCCACGTACCTTGTGAAATTTCAAGAATACCCTTAAATTAAACAGACTATTGACGCCTGACCGAACGGAGTACCAAATTGGTTAATATTTTCAAAGTTGAGGACTTTATTAGTTAAAAAAATAGTTGAGGACCAAATTAGTAATTTCGTTATAGTCGGGGGACCATTTCGGTAATTAACTCTTTATCTAAATATGTATATGATTAGAGATGATATTAACAATGCTATAAAAATATATACTTCACCAAATATATAAAAGTCTAATTATATTATTATATTGTACATTTTAACATTTTTTCAATTTTTAAAATTGGTTAAAAATTAAAATTTTTCCGTGCATCGCACGGGTATAACACTAGTACTATGAAAATTAAATGTGTCTCTATTTCTAAATATTTTTTTTTTAAAATTATGGTTAACACTTCAATGATGTACAAAAGGAATATATTTATCAGCGAGTTGAACTATATATATGCCTTAATTGCTCATTTTTATATGCCTTATGGTGCACCTATAATTTTACTAGATTTTTCTCGTCTTCTGGACGATCGTCTTAAATATATGGTTCTTTAATTTTTATCTCTACTCTCTACAATTACAATTCACCGATTAGGACTAATTGGCACACAACTGACCAACCGATTACAACACGTTATCAGCACGCACAAATCCGAGTGAACTTATTGTCTTTAATATGCCTATATCTGTTTCCTGCACATATCTA
>CM008343.1:28066945-28077088 GCA_002525835.2 Ipomoea batatas
TGTCCCTAATACAATTGTAAATTAAAATAGAATTCCTAATAAAATATATTCTTCCCTACGTCTCCTATTCGTAATACAATTCTAGACTAGAATTATTAATGGTAATAATTCAGTATATATATTTCTCTGCAATGCAATCTATCTATACTATTATTAATAAAAACAATATCCTCAGTTTTAACTTCCCGCCCAAAACAGACCTATAATATTTTGGTGTGCGTAATATTGTAAAATATGGTAATACAGTTCATAGCCCTAATACAATTGTAAATTAAAATAGAATTCCTAATAAAATATATTCAACCCGCAAGGCCAACTAATTTTCTGAATGACATTCGTGCATGCAGGTGTCGGCGCATGAGTCAAGCCTTTTTAATTTCATTTTGGGATTTCATTTACACCCCCCCTCCCGGCGCGCGAGAGAGAGCCTCTATGCTATACAATTCAATAAGCCTTAGAAAAACTCTTGTATAAGTAGTGGTGCAAACCACTTCTCAAACCAATGTGGGACAAAAGTTACTTGAAAGGTTTTTCTCTATATTTTTCTAACTCAAATGGGTCAAATTTGAGAACCAATTTCTCATTCACCCATTATCAGTTTTTAGCGTACAATATATCAATCTTTTCGTCTAACTGCGAAAAACACGAATCCACATTAACCCGACCCAAATCGAAAGTGGACCACACATATATTTGTACCACAATATTGCCAGTAAAATGTCATTTTATGCTATTTTTTTCCAACAGTTATTTGTCCAGAGAATATCAACGTGTTGAAGGAAGAAGATGATATATAATGAAGGGCAATATCATCTTCACTATATATCATCTTCTTCCTCCAACACAACGCTCTACGGTCAACCAACAATTACTCAACTGATAATCCCATTACTCCCACGTAAATTTTTCTCTAATATAGTTATACTTACTGAATATCAAAATATAAGTGTACCTCAAGATCTTGCAATAACTAACCGACAAGTAATTAAATTAATGAATATGATGCAACAATGTAAATTATCTACCTATTGGATTTATACACTTATTTTAGAACACTGAATTTTTGTGATATTTGTTGCATGCAAGGAAGACTCAAACTATAATTGCATTTATACACTTATTCATACTCATATTTGATGTTATAATTTATATAATTGTATATCGATTCAAATATTTCTTAAAATATTATAACAAATTCATTCCGTGCAACGCACGAGTGAAAATACTAGTATATACTAATAAAGCCAGAGGATTTGGCCAATAGTATTGGCTCAATTTCCCTCCAAAACTACCATCCAAATATAAAATATAAAATTAAGTATTAAAATCCAATATGACACTTGACCAATGAAATTGATACATGCACCTAGCAATTGCTATTTTTCTTTATATATATTTTTTTCAACTTGAGTTTATTTTTCCTTTTTCCTTTTTGTAGAAATAAAACTAATGGATAAAAAATATATCATTAAAAAGCTCTAATTAAGATCTTTTAAATGACATCCATATTGATATATTTTTTTATTTTAAAGTAAATTTATAGGTACATAAATTCATTACTTTATTGTAATATTTATATATATTAAGCTTTGTTTTTATTAACATAGAATGAATGGAAGTACATATGATGTACATTTTGTTTTTGTTTTAAAATATATATGATGTACATTTAGTTTAGCAGTTTGGACATTACAACTTATGTTTATAGACATATGGAATAAATATTAGAATAAATTTCACTTTTGCTCTATTGACTATTATACATTAATCACATATGATCCATGGCTATTAAAATTTTGTAATTAGGTGCATGACTATGTATTTTGTATCACATTTGGTCATGCCATCCAATTTTTCGGCCAACTATTATCGGAAGTACTCATTCCGGAATAAGTAAATGCATGCAACGCTCTTTCTGGACGTGCTCCTATCGGAAGAAGCAAATGCAGTGCTCCTTTCAAAAGGAGCACTTCCGATAATAATTGGCTGGAAAATTAGACGATAGGACCAAATGTGATACAAATTATGTAGTCATGTATCTAATTAGAAAAATTCAATAGTTAAAGACCAAATGCGATTCATGTAGAATAGTCGATGGACGAAAAGTGAAATTTTCTCTAAATATTATGAACATAGTACGAGATGAATGTTATTAAACATGATGTGTCCGTAGTAATATTTACATACATTAAACTTTGTTTTTATAAACATTATGAACCTACTATAGGGTGAATGTAAATACATATGATGTATATTTAGTTTAGTGTTTATGAACATTAATGTTTATATGTTTATGGACATATAGAACAAATATTATGAGTATAGTACACCATGAATTTTACTAAACATGATGCATTCATAGTATACTGTCTATGTACATTAACCTTTATTTTTATGAACATATAGAATTAATATTATGAACCTACTATATAGTGAATGAAAATGCATACGATGTACATTTAGTTTATTATTTATGGACATTAAGGTTTGATTTATGGATATACAGAACAAATATTATGAACATAGTCTATGATAATGTTATTAAATATGATATACTAATTGACATTTGATATAAAACGATGTCGTTTTGGACTAGGATCCACCATGGAATCAACACGCATGGAATGCATTTACTAAAGAAATATATTATCTTGGAAACCTGAAACAATACACATAGCCTGCACTTACTAATATTACATTTAGGGTGTGTTTGGTTCGCATATGGGAATCAGAATTAGAATGTGTATCAAATACTTGGTAATGGTGGGTTTTGGTGAAAGTACTTTTCATGTTTGGTAGTAGGGTGGAATGGGAATGACTATTAATAGTTGAGGAAGCAATTGAACAGGAAAAGATGAAACCCTTATTTTATTAGGGAATGTGTTTTGCAATTAAGGGGGTAATCAAAATCATAGTAGTGTTCTAAAAACCTATCAACCAAACAATAACAATGACTTTGATACTCAATCCTGATAGCTAAACATGTCAACCAAACACACCCTTAGTGTAATAGTTTAGTAGATGCAAATTTTAATACTTTTGAGCAGCCAAATACATTATTTGTTGTGCTGACTACATTTAATTAAAATTTTCAAATTTAAAATTTGTGTCTACCAAAGTTACTATGCACTCTAGCTTTTAGATGTCCCTTAGCTTGCTTATAAATACCCACAAATTAGGTTTAGTCTTTATTGTTATTGTTGTTGTTGTTGTTTTTTTTTTTTCTTCTCTTTGTATGTCCATGGTATTTTTGTACTTTGACATAGGGGTGTACATTTCGGTTTTCAGTTCAGTTTTTTTCGATTTCAATTTCAATTTTGAAAAAATGAAACAATTTGGTTTAACATTTGCGTTCGGCTCGGTTTCGGTTCGGTGATAAACGGTTTGGTTTCGATTCGGTTTCATTCCGATTCGGTTTCGATTCGATTTTAGACCCCCGAATGTCAACATTTCCTAATTTTCCAAACATACTACCAAATAATAAATATTCACATAATCAATATCTAAAATCTAAACATTATATAACGAAATAGCAAATCAAAGTTCAAACATACTACTAAAGTACTAAGTATTAATTAGTAATTACCAATATTCAAACTTCAAATATTACAAACTTGAAACATAACATAGTAATTACCAACTATCAAGGTCAAAGTCTTTCGAATGTTGGATTACTTTTGAAGAAATATATTTTTATGTGGTTCTGTCCAGATTTATCAACCCTAAGGGTCTTAAAGTTGTTATTTTAGGCCAAAATGGGGAGTACTATTCTTCAACGATAAATGTTGTGTTCAAGAAAATTATTTAACAATTTGTAAAGTTTATTATTAATGTTTAGTCTTTTTGTAAAATTAATATTAACTATATTTAAATTATTTTGTAATATATGAATTGTATCTATGCTTATGTTAAGTTGTGTATTTTAAATAAATAGTATTATTATAATATTGCTTTATATTCATCCCGTGCATCGCTACACAAGAAAGATATGGATGAAAAGATGATGATAGGTACATTTGTTTAATCTTATTATTTACATTATTATTGTACAATTTTTTTTTCTATTATGACTCAAACTGTTTTTTCCGAGTACTACTGACTCTGTGACAATGTAGTATCTGTTCACTGAGGCTCGAACCTACTCCCATCATCCATGTGAGAATGTTAACCAGGACACCGGGTACCACTAGACTACAAAGTCTTTGGCATTTGTTTCTTTCTTATTTGTTCACATTCTTATGAAACATGTTTGGCTATATGAAGTTACTGTTGTAAATAATAGACAACTATTTTTTTTTTTTTGACAATAATAGACAACTAATTGTTCACGGTGTAATTTTATCCTTTTTTAAAAATAAACTTTTTATTTATAATTAAAAAATAGGCAGTACAACGAAAACAAAATCTGTAATAATTACAGGGCATTTGGTTGGAAGGAATTTAAATTTCATTCCCACTCAATTCCACCTAATTCCAAAGGCAACTAAATTCCTTTGTTTGGTTGGAGGGAATTGCAATTTCCTCATTTTCATGGAATTAGAATACCATCCCCCGAAATTTTAATTCCATGGATTTTAGGAATAAAAAAAAGAGAGTCCTAAGACAAAATTACCCCTCCTTTTTTAACCTAAAATTAATGTCACACATTCTCTTCTAGATAATAGCGTGTATTATTCTTTGACTATTGTCAACAGAGAACGTCGTTCCTAAGAATACTCATTCTAGACCAACCTTAATCAAGTATGTTGTCTCAAAACTCTCAAGTATTTAAATTTGATGTGTATATGGCATATTTGCCTACATTTTGAAGAACAAAATTTTGAATTTAATACTACATATGTTATATTTTTGGGGTGTTTGAATATGCAAATGGTGCAAGAGATACTTGTCATATAATAATAATAATAATAATAATAATAATAATAATAGCAATAACAATAACAATAATGGGCATTTTGGACTTTATACTACTTATTTCCTTTCAGTTCACATGTATACCAAATATTGAAATTAAGATTGACAGTAATTTTATTCCTGCCAACCAAACACTGGAATTTAAACTGTCACTTTATTCCCACATTATTATTCCTTTCCCATGGAATTACAATTCTTTTTCCACATAATTTCTTCCCTCCAACTAAACGTCCTGTTAAGGTTAGGGCTATGTTTGGCAAACGTAGCTGAAAAGGTAGTTGAAAGCTGAAAAGTAGCTGAAAACTGAAAAGCTATAAGCTTGAAAAAGAAATCTGAAGATCTGTTAAGCTAGCTGTTATGCTTAAAAGTGTTTGGTAAATTAGCTTTTTGATAAGCTGATAAATGTAAAAAGACTAAAAAGGACATCTTCATACAATTTAAATAGTTTTAAATTTAAATAGGTTTGTTTATATATTAAAATATAAAATAATAAAATCAATATATTTTAATAAAATATAAAGTAATAACATATATTTGAAAACATATAAAGTAAACCAAAATGTTTATAATTAATAAGATTATTTCATACAAAAATCAATGTTAACACAAATGTCAAATTGAAATTACAACCAAACAGATTGAAGAGAAAAAGTCAAAAAAGTTTAGCCAAAAAAGTTTTAATTAGGAAAGATAAATGATGTCATTTCTTTAAAATAATAAGGTTAAAGATGAGAAAAAAGTTAGGAAGCTACTAGCTTATTTTGAAACGCTACCTTAGGTAGCGTTAAAAAATAAGCTCTTATTTTAAGCTACTAACTTATTTTAGGAACATTACCAAATAAAGCTTATAGTTTATTAGTAACTTAAAATAAGCTATAAGCTCTGCCAAACAGTCTAGATTCTACTTAAGGTGGAAGGCATTAAAACTTCTTAATACTTTTTATTAAAATGGTGTTATTTGGCAGCAAACTACTGTGCCATTGTTTGCTTCCATCTGTGTCACTATTCAGGGTGATACAGATTGGTAATACTTGAAGAAAATAAATATATTGTTATTATTTTTTGGATCATTTCTGATTACTTAGAATTTTAAATATATATTTTTATTTATAAATAAACAAATAATCAGTAAAGTAAAAAACAAAATCTGTAATAAATAAGGTTTTGGAAAACAAGAGTTTATTACCAAAATGTCCCTCGACTATTGCGAAATTACCAATTTGGTCCTCAACAATTTTTCTTGACCAATTAAGTCCCTCGACTTTGAAAATTTTAACCAATTTAGTCCTCCGTTTATTTTTCCGTTAAATCAAGACCAAATTGGTAATTTTGTTATAGTCAGGGGACCATTTAAGTGAAAAATTAAGGGATAAACTACAATAAAGCCATCGTACTATTTGGGAACAAGTAATTAGGTCATCCAACTTAAATAAACCCCAAATAAGGCATTGAACTTAGGAAAATAAAGCAATTGAGCCACTGCAACCCAAAAAAAAAAAAAAAAACAATTAACCCATTTTTAAAATTTTCGGTGACAAATTCCGACACTGACGACCATTTCCGGCAACCGACGGTTTCTGGTCACCTTCTCCTGGGGAAGGCGACCTCGCCTTCCCGACAAGGGCAACCATTAAGAAATGGCGACCAGCGGCGACCATTGGAAATGATTGTCGGTGCCGAAATTTGTCGCCGGAAATTACCACATTGTTCATTGATTAACATCCGAGACAGAACATCTTAAAGGAACGAAATAGGAGAGCTTTAAGGTGGTTTTAATTAATGTTAGAGTTAATACCACAAATGGTCCTCTGACTATTAGGCTAGTACTCCTTTTAGTCCTCGACTTTCAATTCGACCACAAATGGTCCTTTGACTTTCATTTTTGACAATAAATAGTCTTCTGTTAAGATTTCTGTTAAAAAGGTGTTAAATCTATGGGTAATATCGTCAAATTGATTAACATTATTATGATTACTTCTTTTTGAGAATTATATGACACCATAATTAATTTCAAACATTAATAACCATTAAGTTAATAAATATAATAACAAAATGGACGTGACAAATCACATAAATGAACAAATTAAAAAAAAATTCATGATTAATGTTCGTAATTTGTACTTGATTAATTATATTAATTCAACGGTGGCGACCTTCAGTTATATCCCAAACAAAATGTTTGATCGATTAATGAAGAGTGAAAACTATTAATCATCCATGTATGAACAACCATGAAAATTATGGAAACAAGGTTTTAAAAAAATTCTTCCATTTTAATCTGTTGGTTAAATTTAAAACAGATAGCTCTAATATTAAATTTTCATTTTGTACGCATAATTACAAGAATAATGTGTATTGTCTTTTTTATTTAGGAGTATTTATATTTGTTAATTTTTCAATTATGTTTGTTGGTGAAAAATTGTAAACATTTTTATTTTATGACAATTATATATATCAATTTGACGATAATACCCCTAGATTTAACACCTATTTAACAGAATTTTTAATGGAGGACTATTTGTGGTCAAAAATGAAAGTCAGAGGACCATTTGTGGTCGAATTGAAAGTCGAGGACTAAAAAGAGTACTAGCTCAATAGTCAGAGGATCATTTGTGGTATTAACTCTTAATGTTATGTGGTATTGACATCTTAATACTTTTATTAAAAAGGTGTTCTTTGGCATCAGACTACTGTGGCATTATTTGCTTTTATCTCTGTTTTACTGTTCTGGTTCTTTTTTTTTTTTTTCTTTATTTATTAGTCTATTAGAAATGGTATTTATGTTTATGGGGTTTAATTGAAATAATAAATTATGAAAAAATTATAATATTTTATTAAAAAGGAAAAAAAGAGAGGATGTTTCATGCTTTTGTTACAAGTAAAAGTGTTAGTATTCTACTACTAAGAAAAGTAATAACAACACAAAGTGTCATAAATAATATTAGATTATGTTGTTAGGAAATAAAAGAATTAATTCCAGCAATGATATTCCGACTATATTGATTTTTCAAAATTAATCATCGACTTTTAATTTGGACAATTTAGGTCCATTGACTTTTACATTTTTTTCAATGTTGGTCTTTTCGTCAAATTTTGGTTAAATTGAGGTCAAATGAAGGGGTAAAATTTTCCGTTCATCTGTTTAGTGTATTATTACTTGTATTTCTCCTGTCCTATACGCTGCATATATGAATATAATCTCAGTCGAAGTCTCAATCGAAGCCATATAATCTCTGTCGATGTCTCTTCGATTGATATTATATTCATAAATATAGCGTATATAACAGGAGAAATACGAGTATACAAGTGAACGGACAATTTTACCTCTTTATCTGACCTCAACTTAACCAAAATTTGACGAAAGGACCAACATTGGAGAAAATTTAAAAGTCAAGGGACCTAAATTGTCCAAATTAAAAGTCGGGGACTAATTTCGAAAAATCAATATAGTCGGAGGACCATTGCTGAAATTTGGTGGAGTATTTTTATCTTTATAATAAGATGAAGGGATTAATTACTATTGGTGTTTAGAAAAAATATATTACTAAGAGCATTGCTATCAGTGATTTTTTGTGTGAATAATGTCAGATTTCATGCCAACACATTGGAGAGAGAAGATGAGAGATAATGCTTTGGTTGCTTCTGTAAAAATGGGTTCTTAGCACAGTGAAAGTCAGAGTTTTTTGTTTTAAAGATGGGCTGCTGTGCGTGTTTTGCGCACAGCAGCCGCCCATGCGGGTGCGACAGGCGCGCCTGTCACAATGCTTTTTGATTTTTTTTTAAAAATTATATTTGTTTTATTTTTTTATTCTCCCATTCTCATTTTCTCTTTCCTAATCACACATAAAAAACTCCTCAATAACCGCGAAAAAACTCCAACTGATAAGGATGCTCTAATATAAGTGTGTATCCAATGAGCTTGAGTGCTTACAAGTTACAAGTTACACTACTCCATAAAATATTAGTTTCCCCATACAAATTTCATGAAAAAAGTAATTTAATCTTTTTACAATATCGATTAGTGTGCATGTGCACCTATATAAACTACTATAGGTATACACTAGCTGGAATTCGTCTTTGACTTAAGGCCTTCACCATTAGCAGATTTTGTTTAGGTTTTAGAACAGTAAAATCCTGCTAAGTAGTTTCTTTACAAATGGGATGGTAGTGTTTTGGTGGGTTCCTTTCTCCTGCAAACCAAAGGATTTTGGCAGATTTGTGGGTTCCAATGGGAAGAAAGTCACTGCGCCTCACTGTTTGGGTGAGTTTTTTTAATTTTTTTTAGTTTTTGTTTTGTTTTGTTTTGTTTTTCTTTTCTTTTTTCTTTAACTCTCATTTTTTCAATCGTAGTCACACCTGTAAAATTCCCTAAAAAACTCAACACTATTGGAGAAGGCCTAAGAGCATCCCTATCAATTGGAGATATTTCGTGATCTTTTAGGTGTTTTTTAAGTGTGATTAAGAAAGAGAAAATGAGATGGAATGAAAAATAAATAAATAAATATGATTAATATAAAAATAAAAAAAACAGTGTCAGGCGCGCCTGACGCGCTAGTGCACGCGCCCGCTTGGGCACTGCTGTAGTGCGCGTCAAAGCTAAGAAGATGATGTAGTGTGGTTTCTAAAATGGGAGGGAGAGTTTTTGGAAATCGCAGAGATGGAGACAGAGTCTGGAATTGGAGAATGGAAATGGAGCACAGTTGGGTTGAAACGGGTTGGGGGGTTTTATTGTTGGGGTTTTTTGGTTTTGTTGGGCCTTTTAATTTTTGGACATGGTCCATTACATCATCATCATTATTGGAACGTTATACCGTGGATCCTGGTCCGAAACGAGTCGCGCGTATTAGGTTTTATTTTCTAAAAAAAATTAAAATGTAACTGTAATTTGAACAACAACAGAAACAGTGATGAAGAAGCAAGAACAAAAAACAAACACAAATTTATCAGATCATAAAAACACACACGACAAAATATGAATATTTAAACAACATTGTGAAATTTAAAAAACATATAACATAAGAGATAATACTTGAGCTTATATTCTGTGTATCCTAAAATTTGAATGCACAAACACATCACAACTTGTGTTACTAACATGAATACACAAAATGATTGTCTAGAATACACAGAATATTGACACAAATTTCACAGAACTCATCCTCCTAACATTCGAATGTTACTAAAATGAATACAGAGAATGGTTGCCTAGAATACACAGAACGTTTTCCT
>CM008343.1:28110591-28127792 GCA_002525835.2 Ipomoea batatas
TTTCCCGAGCGGCCCAAAAGGACGACACGGACCAAGAAAGACTTACTGATATAAACCTAATTCTATGTTCAAATAAATTATTGTCCCAAGAATGTAGTGATGGGCATTGTGAAGAGCCCACTATGGACTCTTATTGAATCTCATATGTCTTGGTTCCTATTACCAACGATAAATAGAACACTCGGGAGGCCAAAATAATGACTCGGACTGGGTGGCTAGACCAGGGAGCGGGGAATCGGGACCTGGCCTCCGTGGCCTGCCCTAGATGATCATTGCTCCGCCTCAAAGCCCATCTCCAGGGCCAGGGCGGCTAGATTTGACCCAACCTTACAGCTCACCATGCGGGCTTTGACTCGGTACTGTGGCTCACCATGAAATTAGCTAAATTGGTTGGATTCCTCTTGTATAAATTTTCATTATCTAAGTATTACAAATCATTTTCTATTCCATCATGTTCTACTCTTACAACCTTCTTGTAATATTCTTGCATTAATCCATTCAATATTACTACAATTATTCGCATGTACCATTTTACCCTTTATATTTTATGCGAGTTTATTAATCCATTCATACCCCAGGTCAATTAGTTCCATCATTCGTGCTTTCATTTTGAGCTCGATGTCCAAGGTCGAACGTGCTTTCCACTTTTGGTCCACACCTATCCCCATCAATAAGGGATTGCTTGAACAACAATTGGGATGAGGAACGAGCATCGGATCCTCATTCTCTACCGCTCACCAAAGCCTCATGGGCCCTATGCCCCATGTTTCGCCGCTTGTCAAAGCCCTGCCGAGCTTGAGCTACATGCTTTGCCACTTGACGTAGTTAGCCACTAGTAACCTCGTCAGCCCCGGGCACCTATGCTGAACTAGGGCGGGTTGCCAACCCAAGGCCCCCATCCTTTGCCACTCTCTGCCACCCAATGGGGTCGCGATTGTATTCAACACATTGGGGACGGGAATCTAGGTCTCGGTGACACTTAATCAAGCCGAGCTTGTCACGAGGGCACCGACGAGTCGACCTATCCATTGCCCAAGGTAACCTCGCTTCTTGTGGGGCAGAGTATGGTGCCCACGAACCAACCCCAACGAGTAGGAAACACCTAAGTTGAGGTTGAAATCCATTCGCCTAGGGATTCGGGTCGCAAGTCGTGGTCAACGAGAGCACAAAGTCGATCACCTGGCATGGGCCATTTCCAACTTGAATAGGTTCTATACTGGGCACTGACTCAAGATCACTTGTAACTATGGCCAATGAAGAACATGTGTCGATGGAAGTCCAACAAATAAATGACTATGTGTCCAAGAGTCTCGAACTAATAAGACTACTCCAACAAAAGTGCACTTGGCTGTCCACCCTCGAATTGGCCTAAAGTAATTTTATTTTTTCCGAGGGGAAATACGGGGCTTGACCTCAAACATCAACATAGGTTCTTCCTAGTGGAATTATGAGGTCTGACCTAACATATCTATAGGCAAAGTATTTAATCCTTGGTCAAGGTCGTGCGAGTTGGCCCTGACCTTGGAATTCCCTAACGAGATATGAGGCCCGCCCCCGCTCACAAGTCACAACATGATTAAAGTGCTTATCCTTGGCCTATCTCATGTACATTGGTCTGCCCAACAATCCATTTTTATTATAATAAAGTATTTTCTATCGAAAAATTAATCCAAGTTTGGCAAATTTTACCCCTCCCAGAGGGAGAGGGAGTGGTATTCTAGATCTCGCCACTTGGTTCAAATTAAAAACAATAAAACAAAAAATAGTGCGTGCTCATTGCATCCCCTTAGGGCCGATACGGGGTCCCACCTGGCTAACCACCTGATGGAAGGACCTTTTATTATATTGGACAAGCCTGCGTCTTGGTCACAAAAACATTAACTATCTCCTAATTAAGGTACAATACAGGGTTTGACCCCGCTAACCACCTAACGGAAGAGCCTTTCTTTTGCCAAACCTACAGTTTAGGCAGTTAATGGCAGGCCAACACTGCCGTTAGAATAGTGAGAATATAGAAAAAATGTAGGAAAATATATAGAGAAAATATAGGTATTGTTTTGCCCAGAATTGTTTATCATTTTTCCATGTATGAAGGGTCTATTTATACATATATTGGGCCTAGAGCCCTCCAATGAATAAGAATCCTGCACTGCCTCATATTGGATGTCATTGTTACATTATAAATAATAAGTACTAATCCTACTTATATTGCAAATATTATGTCCAATCCTTATCAAACTCTTCAGTACCTCTGTACTGGGGATCCTTCTTGGACCTTCTTGATCCAGTTACTCTCTTGGGCCGGTCCATGTGGCCCAGGCTTAATTAGTATATTATCCATCATTTAGTCCCCACTTTCTTGAGATTTCGTGGATGTGAAGTCTTTGGAAAGTATAATGAGGAGTATTCGTTAATCATCTTCTTGTGCTCATCTTCCATTAATTCATCCTGCAAATACGATTGCTAAGATTTCTTTTTTTTTTTAGCAGTCGATTGGAGGGTTCCGAAACCGGTTGGTCTCGACCGACTGACCCAGCCCGTTGAGACAGACTAGCAGTCGATCTTTTTTCATTTTTATTTTATATTTTATTTATTTATTTATTTTTCTTATTCCATTTCCTTTTTTTAGGAGATTATATACATTTGGAGTGTTCTTGCTAAATTGTCGACCTTGTACTGCAATTATTTCTCTAGTACTCTATTAGCCATCTAATACTCATCTCCGTCCTTTTTTTTTTTAAAGATGCTTCAAGTTCTTAGTTATGTATCCCCTCCTTCACCTCATGGTGGGAATACAAGTCTTCTACCTCATGGTGAGAATACAGTATTCCACCTCGCAATGAGCATACGAGTCCTCCATCTCATGGTGGGCATATGAGTGTTCCACCTCATGGCGGGAATACGAGTCTTCCACCTCCTGGTGGGAATATGAGTCTTCTACTACCTAGTGGGTATACGTTTCTTCTTTTTTTTTTGGATTAACGAGGTAAACCCCACTCCTCACTGTGTGAGTAGGTGAGTAAAGCCCTCGCCTTGTGACCCTAGCCGGCAAAGGACCACAAGGAGGTAAACCAACCTAGGTTGACCTCGCTAACCACCTAACGGAAGAGCCTTTCTTTGGCCAAACCTACAGTTTAGACAGTTAATGGGGGCTAGTTGGTCTTCTATAGGTACTTGGTCAGCTTTCTCTTTTCTTTTTTTTCTTTATGGTCGGTCAATTGGATGCATTCCTGCCTCATCACGGGATCACTTTGCTTCCCGCTTTTCACTTTTGTCATAAGGCTTCTTCTGTCTCTACATATTTGTTGGCTCGCTAGATAGCTTGAGTGTATGTCTCAGGTGTATCCCTTCGCAGGTTGGCAAATATGTCTCCTAATCTTAGGGCCTCCATGAAGAATGTTAAGGTTGTCTGGTCATCTAGATCCTCCACCGTTTGTACTTTGTTTTGCTATCTTCTTAATAATTCTTTTAGGGTCCCAACTTCTCCTTGTTGTATGGCGATCAGAGTACATAAGGATTTTACATAAGGAATGCCTTATGACATGCCTTATAATCTTCATATGAAATGCCTTTTGGTTTTCATGCTTCCCGTTAAGTACATAAGGAATCGTTTACCTAAGGTCTCAAAGCAGTCAATATATCGTGGCGATAATGATAAAAACATTGTTGTGTGACTCCCCCAGTGTTGAGAAGGCTCGGCAATACATTGGGTACTCTGCTCCTATTACCATCATTTTTGCTTGAAAGTCGATAAGGTGATCACTAGGATCTTCCGTTCCGTCGTATGTGGGCATCGTTGGCATTAAAGTCCCTAGGTGCACGATATTTTGGTATATTTAAAGTGAATGGACTGGTGGATACTAGGGATCGGGTGGTTGGTCGGTCGATTCCTCTTTCGGTTTTCTTTCGAAGGTATTTTTTTTACCTAGCGAGTTATGCTACCTTTCGGTCTCAGTTCTCCCAATCGGGATTTGGGGTTCCACCACAGCTCTCTGCCATGTCTTGTGAAATTCATTCTCTATGTGGTTTCCGTGCCTGGAGTCCTCCTGCACGAGAGGTAGCTGTTCGGGTGTCTTCGGCTCATTGTTGGGTTTAAGTCTCACTTTTCATCGTGGACGTTTCGCTATAAAGTTTCATCGTTCTGGTCGTGGGGCGTTGGGTTGTGGATTTGGGGGCTCCAGGAGTCCTGAATCAAGATCGCTCCATGGTATCTCCTAGTTGGGCTTCCATGAACTCTTTGAGTTACTAGGCTCGCTCACGAGGGGTCTAATAGGAACTCACCCCTTGTTGTATGACTGCGTTGCAGGACTTCAATGAGTTGTTTAGCAAGTTTCACTATTTCGGGTTGGATTTCGACCAGTTGGGTCTGTAGGATGCCGATGACCGGTGGGTGTGTATTCGAATGAGTTCATTCCCCTTCTTGAGGGATCTTTGAGTCAGCTTCCTGTGAGAGAGCTGGCTGATTAGACAGAACACGAGAAGGGGGTTGGTTAAGAGTTTCTCAAAAATCCCTAACTGGTTGATCAATTTGCATATTTGGTGGTATCATCACCATGTTTTCTGAAGTTTATAGGAACGTATGAAGCTTTTCATATCAGTCCCCACAGACGGCGCCAATGTTAATTTTATGACTTTTGGCCAGTCAATGGGAAGCCAACACTACCGTTAGAATCGCAAGAATATAGGAAAAATATATGGAGAAAATATATGTATTATATTGCTCAGAATCTCTTGTCCTTTTTCCATGTATGGAAGTTTTATTTATACATATATTGGGCCTAGAGTCCTACAAGGAATAAGAATCCTGGACTACCTCATATTTGGCGTGTCCTTGTTACATTATTTATAATAAGCCCTAATCCTACTTATATTGCAAATGCTAAGTCCAATCCTTATCAAACTCTTCGGTAGCTATGTATTGGCATTCTTCTTGGGCCTTCTTCATCCAGTTACTCTCTTGGGTCGGTCCATGTGGCTTAGGCCTAGTATATTATCCATCAGGGTCGGTACAAGATCATATTCGGCCACGCTAACTACCCAACAGAAAAACCGACATTTGGCTAAGCTCGTAGCTTGGTTGAAGTAAGCTAACTAACTAAAAAAAAAACAAAAAAAAAAGGAAGTGCAAGCAAGAGAAATTGGCATGGGCACCCCCAAGGGGTCTGGGTCACGAACCATGTCTTGATGGCGAGATAGGTGATGCCCTAGATGCTTAAAAATGGGCCTGGTCACCCCAAGGAATCCCAAACCATGTCCCAGGTGAAGAAGGTGATACCCCGGATACTCAAGAAATTAATTAGCTTAGATACCCTAATGGGCCCAGGTCCAAAATGATGTCCTGGGTGAGGTAGGCGACACCTTGGATGCTCAAGAAATTAGCCCGGACACCCCAAGGGGATCGGGCCACAAACTATGTCTTTGGGCATCAAAAACAATACCTAATAACCCAAGAAGTAAGCTCGAATCTCTAGAGGAGCCCGGGTCACTAACCATACTCTAGGGCGACGCAGACCTAAGGACCCCGGACGGAGGACTAACGGGCCTAGACACATTTTGGGACCCATGAGATAAGTATGAATTCCTCAACGGGATGAAGATTGGAGAACCGCTTGGTTAATACAAAAGCAATGAGACCCGAGCGCCTTAAGGTCCGATCCTAAGGGAATATTCGACTAATGATAAACTTGGACACCGTTGAGGCCTAAGAGGACGTGAACAATGTTAGTTCGAAGTCAATCCATAAACATTGACGAGAAATATTCTATTAAAGAGAAGCTCGGGGATGTGATATGTTACAATAATCCATTCTTGCCCAAAAAAAGTACATCCAAGAAAAACTACCCAATATTTTTAGCTCGGAGGCTTACAAGAAAGGAAAGTGAGTTGTCAAGCTATCATGTAAACCTTTTGATTGGATCGAAATGCCTTGGATCCCTTCTAGTGCGTAATGGCCCCAACTAATTCCTCCTCAATCTCATCGACGACCCGATAGGTCCGGGCACGTGTACTTTGTCTCGTTGACGACTTCTTACAACTTAGAGGGAATGATGATGGATATATTGAAAATGACAAAAGAATAGAGACATAGGGTCCGTGAGCTCAGAGCCCGAGGCCCAAGAAGATGGCTCGGGCGGCCTAAGAAGATGACCCAGACTAAGATAAACTAGCCCAAGATGAATAGAAGACCTGGGCCTAGCGAAAGAGACCAGAGGGCGCAAGGCAAGGGACTTAGATGAGGTTACCCGAGCTGGGTAGCTGGACTAGGGAGCGGGGACCTAGGGCCCAAGTCCAAAGTCCATGGGCCAGGCCAAGCGATTTCCGTTTAGCCTCGAAGCCCTTTTTTGGAGCCGGGGTGGCCGGATTCTACCTAACCCCGCAGCCTACCGTGCAGGCTTTAACTTGGTTTTGTGGTCCACAATGAAATTAGCTAAATTGGTTGAATTCCTCTGGTCTAAATTGTCATTTTTAAGTATTAGAAATCGTGTTCTATCCCATCATGTTCTATTCTTACAACATTCTTGTAATATTCTTGCATTAAGCCATTCAATATGACTACAATTATTTGTCTTTACCATTTTACCGTTTATATTTTATGCAAGCTTATTGATCCATGTATACCCCGGGTCAACTAGTTCCATCGCCTATCTTAAGAACAAAATGTACAATATATTATTTATTAAATTACAATCATGAATTATAACATTTTTTTTATTTACATGGTGTAATTTACAATTATACATGTTAGCTAATTAATTATTTATAAATTCCTTGAGCTCAATAATATAATTACTAGGGATGATAAATACCAAATTTAAAATATAAATAGTCTTCATACAAATAAGGATACAAATACACATTTACAAAATACTAATACATTCAATATTTAAATATTATACAAATAATTTTCATTATTATTATTATTATTATTTTATTATTATTATTATCATTATTATTATTATTATTATTATTATTATTATTATTATTATTATTATTATTATTATTATTATTATTATTATTATTATAAAAATCGATAACAGGACAGGAAGGGGAGCTGGGGGGTATCTTATTCTTGGACGAGAAATTAGTGATCGACATATAGTATATAAAAATAAATGTATAACTCATATATTAGTTTAGACTTTTAGCTAAAATGGAACACATCTTATCCTATAATTTGATATCAGTCTTAGAGCATCCTTATCAATGGAGATCATTCACGGTTTTTTATGAGTTATTGTAAGTGTGATTAGGAAAGAGAAAATGGGAATAGGAAAAAAAATTGATTTTAAAAAAAATATATAAAAAAAGCACTCTGTCAGGCGCGCCTGATGCGCCCAGCGGGCGCGTGCAGTGCTAGGCGCCTGCTGTGCGCGAAACCCGCACAGCAAAGAGTTAAGTAAAAAAAAAAAAGTTACTGTTCCAATATGTGGTGTTTGCAGAAGCTCCCATTTTTTTCTCACCTCCCCTCTCTCCCCTCCACCTCACCAATCACTGTACTATTATCCCCTCATTATCCATTGATGAGGGTGCTCTCGTAAGGTCATGGATATGAAACATTTTGTCACCTAATTAAAACATAAACACATTCTAATGCGTTCTATTCATATTATCACATTCCAAAATTTACTTTTTCCCAGAATTTCACATTACCTATGAATTTGGGAAGAATAAAAAAAACAAAAAAAAAAAACAATAACAAAAATGAATTACAAAATCATTTTCGAAAATCTCATATTTCAACTGCATGCAAGTCTCACAATTCTGAAAAGTGCTAACTCCAGAAATGATCATTCGACTATTGACTTTTATCAATTTTTGTCATCGACTTTTAATTTGACCAAAGTTGGTCTCTTAACTATTGATTTTGTACCAATTTTGATCTTTCTGTTAAATATATGTTAAATAGGTGTTAAAATTGAGGGCCAAATGTAAAATCAAATATTTGACCATTTTAACATTCTACAACAATAAAATATACAACAACACTCCACATCCAGTTAGAGAATTTACAAATAAATAAATAAATTATTACGAAATATATATTACATTGTAGTAATATATATATAAGGCTCAAATATTTGATTTTACATTTTTACCCTCAATTTTAACACCTATTTAACATAAATTTAACAGAAAGACCAAAATTGATACAAAGTTAATAGTTAAGGGACCAACTTTGGTCAAATTAAAAATTATGGACAAAAATTGGTAAAAGTCAATAGTCGAAGGACTATTTCTGGAATTAACTCTTTTGTAAATAAGAGCATATAATAATGTTTCTTTAAGTAATATGATATTTCTGGGCGTATAGCCTAGACCAAAGTCACCTGGTTATTTGCTCTAATTCTTGTATACTATATTGCATTTAAAATTATATGGATTTATATATAACAACCATTTTGTTCAATATTTAAAAATAGTAAATAATACTATTCTTAACAAATGGAGAGAACATATCTTTGTCATTTAATATTTCTTGTAAGAGAAATTTGATATACTTAGGGAATACTTAATTTAAAATCAACATATTTCAATTTTGGAAAGTCCTACGTCGTTTACTTGAGGCAAAATGTGTGATTCCAAAGTATCCGAACACAAATTTAAAAATGGTTAGTTTATGAGTGCTTATGAACTTGTCTTCTAACATATAGAATCATTAGATATTTGGGAATTGAACCTTTTCGCATACTTAACTGAAGGCTCAAAGTTACTTGTAAGATAAATAGTCAAAAGGCAAAAATTTGTGTGAGATCGATTCACCGTGAGACGTGTCGGTTCGGGTCAATGTGGAAATGTGATACTTATATATACAAATACAAGTGAAAAGTTTAGGGCATGTTTACTAACAGAAAATTATTTTTTGTTTTTTGTTTTCTAATTTTTCAGTGTTCATTATCTATTTTTCATTTTTGTTTTTTTTTTTTGTTTAGAAAACTTGTTTACTAACACTTATTTTTTCAAATTTATTTTTTAAAATTAATGTTAAAAAATGAACAATTAATTTAATTTTGAGTGATTTTTAGACCTTATATTTAAAATATTTTAAAATATATTTGGTTTAAATAAAATAAATATAATTTTTGCTTTTAAGTCCAATATATGTAACATTTTTACATTTGATAATGAAGAATAGTGATTTTCTTTATAAAACTTCTTCAGGTTGAAATTTAGTGCACAACAGCGCCTATTATTAGTCTTACTAGTAAATTACACATGCAATGCACAAATAATATTTTTTTATTATATATTTAGATAATAAAACTAAAGATTAAAATTATTAACAATTCTAATATTTGAAAGTGTACATTTATTTGATTATAAGATTAGTAAAAAAAAATATCACTAATTAATTGAATAATATATGACTCAGTTGTCTGCAATTATCTTGAAAAAATTGAAATAAATCTGAGAATTGTTTTGTTACCTTCTCAACCTACTAAAGCACAAAGAGTCAACAGTCGCCTCTACTTCGCCTTCACTAAGGCTCAAACCCACTCCCCTTCATGTGAAAGTGTAAATCAGGGGCCACTAGACCACAAGATTTTTGGCTATGATTTAGGCAATTTATTTAATTGTAAAATAAATATGTTTCAGAAGGAAAAAATTAGGCACTAGTCAGAAATTTAATAACAATTATTGTATTATTAAAATATGATACTTCATCCGTTCCATTTTATGTGTCGGCCGTCGAATTTCGTTAACGAGGTTTGAAGTTATTTGCAATTTAATTTTTGATAATATTAAGTTTAGAATTAATATTTAAAATTATATATTTAGAAAATAAATTAAAAGTATCTTTAAAAAAAAAGAAAATACATTAAAAGTACTACTAAACACAAAAAATCAAATTTAAAAATTATAAGAAAATGCCAATAGAAATAAGCAAAGAATAAAGAGTTGGTTTGACCAAAAAATATAGTAAGTAGGACAAATAAAATTTGATAGAGGGAGTAATATAATAAGGTAAAAATTTTATGAATTTTAAACCTTCCTTGTATCCTACGTTTACTGTTAAAATTGTTTTGGAGTAATGTAAATATATATGATTTTTTTTAAATGGAAAGTGTAAATTTGTATAGAATTACAAATCTATACTATATATAAAAACAATATCCTTCTCCAAAATTTCCCGCCCAATTATAAGGGCATTTTAGTAATTNATCTACAAATATTATTATCATTAAAGACTATAAGAAAAAATATGGTGAATGCATGTACATGGTAAAGTTAATGGAAAAGATAACATAAGTTATAACGGTAAGAATATTTTTGTCTAAAAAAATTGTATAGTACAACTCTAAAAACACAATGTACAAAATGGTTAGCACTAAAAATATTGACATAAATTAATGATATAACTTTCATGGAGACTTATTATGTTTTTAGATTAGACTTATAGTATATCTCATTGACACTTGTATTTTACCTTAAAATCTATGTAGCGTATAGTAGTCAAACCGAATCAAATACGAATAAAATTTTAACATTCAATAATTGAATCAAATTTATATTAAGATATATTATAATTTAAGAAATATGAACCAACAACTAATTGTTATGATTTGATTTTAGACATTAGTTCAAATAATTTGAATTATGCCTAGCTACTCCTACCTCTAATTAATTAGACTCTACCAATTGAGTAATTCACATATGTTGAAAAAAATTGCAAAATATACAATTTAAGTGGCCATTCTAATGTATTAATTTGAGTAGTATACTTTTGATTTGGGTTGGGTCAAAGTAGATGAGAATTCTCCTAGTTGGAAAGGATGAATTCAATATATATGAACTCAAAATAGATAATGAGTGAATAAAAAATTTATTCTCAAAGTATATCCATCGAATTGGGAAAATTGAAGTTAGAGCAGGCTTTTAAATAACATTTTTCTTTTCCACATTAGAAAATGATATAAGTTTGGATTATTATAAGTACAATTCAATTTATTTTTTTAAGAATTTGAATTGTATAGCATATAAACTCCCATATAAAAAATAACTCAAAAAGCTCTAATATATTTGGTAATTAACAATTACCCACACCCTAATTACATATTAGGGAAAAAAACTCGAGGTTAAGCTAGCTAGCCAGTAGCCACTGGGCACTGGTAAAGGTAAAGACAACTATTCATAAGCTGGAATGTCAGAGTCCTATGGATTCTGTGGTAACTTCTAATAAAAAACTTAAAGAAAAAAAAAAGTAGTGAAAAAAATAAATCTCTAAAATTAATTGGATAATTAGGATATAGGGAAAGGCAGTCAAAAGAAGATTGTTTTGGGAGAAACTAACGTGCTGCCAATTACCATGCATGTGTCTTGCCATCTATTTATTCCCACCAAAGTGTGTTTTAATGTGAGGGATACATAAAGTTCATCAGTAATGTAGTTTTAATTCTTTTTTTTTTGTTTTCCTTTTAGTTTTCAAAAAGTGTGTTTTAATGTGTTTTAATTTCATCTTTAATTCTTTAATTTATTGTTATTTGCTTTAATTTATTGTTTTCAAATAACGTAATTTTAACTTTATCATCATGCAATAGGCACCTTAGTCACATTGAATACCCCTCAAATCTGAACTCATATCGATCTTTAACACTAATTATATAAAGAAAAACATTTTTTAGTACTGAATTATAATAAAATAATAGTTTTAATTTCGTCTCTCAATTGTTTATGAATGACTTTTTTCGCCATTCAATTATTTGTGAAGTATTATTTCCCATTAGAGCTCTAGAAAAAAAATTTATTTCGCAAACAGTACAATTAAATGAAAGTGACAATAGGTATAATTAAAGGACAAAAAACTATTTCCATATAATTTAAAGACGAAAAGTGTCCATATTTCCTGATGATATTAATAATACTCTAACATAATATATCAATTTAAATTCTTAATTAATGATAATGCATCATATATATATATATATATATATATATATATTGTCGTTATAATATAATGCATTAAAATGCCGCAGAAAATTGTCCACGTGTGTGTAGAGATACACCATCCCTACCTAAGCTTGTCTAGCATGGATAATCATGTTCAAAGAAATGAAAGAAAAGAGGGGTTTTAGGATTGGTATTAATTAGCTTAACTATTACTATTATTATTATTATTATTAAATTATTAATTATTAATTTTTTGTGACAACTTTACTGCGAAGACGATGAAAAGGAAAAGCATATGTAGGTAGCAGATCCATGCTCCTTGCGTGTACCGGTGTGAGGATAATCATTATACTTGACAAAAAGAAATTGAAATTAAAATTAAAATTAACCCAAAAAAAAAAAAAAAAAAAAAAAAAAAAAAAAAAAAAAAAAAAAAAAAAACAAACAAACAAACAAACAAACAAAAGCTGAAGTCTGAAGATCTAGAAACATTAAGATCAACGGATATCCATACTTTTTAAATAATTTTTTAGCTTTAATTTCCTTAACAAAAAAGATATATATGTAATACCTTAAATAGGTTTTATATCAAAAAACGTACGGTAAAAAAAAAATCAGCCCGATACATAAAATTTTTCGTGTTTGAAATTAAAAATTTATTAATAAAAGCAGTAACATGTATAAACAGGATCACGACTTGCAACGCGCAAACAAATTGTGTGAATGCTCTTATGCTCTGCCTTAACATGTGTGGTGATTATAATTTGTCCGGTCAAGAGGAAGGGCAATATTTTTGAGGAAAAAAATATAATATGTTTACATTTTGATGCAAAATTATTATATTTTTTATCAAAAATATTACAGTTTCCTTTATAAGTCATGTTGACAAGTGTTTGTAACTTATAAGAGAAAATGTAATACTTATGAAAAATGTAATACATTTAAATCAAAAGTGTAGATATATTACATTTTTCTTCAAAAGTATTACACTTTCTCATACAAGTAATAAACACTTTATTCCTTATTAGTATTACGTTTTTCAGTATAAGTCCTACATTTTCATCTTGACCTATCCGACTCATCTCACGGACAAGAATTCGTGAGACAGTCTAATTCAAATTTTTGCCAATTAAATATGTAATAACCAATGAGTATTAATTGAATAATAATAATAATAATAATAATAATAATAATAATAATAATAATAATAAATCAAATAAAAAATATAAAATTTGATGGATTGGAAACTTTTTAATAAAGTTTAAATAGGTTGATCAGGCATATATACATACCCAATAACTATAGAAAGAAAAAGACAAGAAAATCAAAATTTTAATATATTTTATCAAAATAATGAAAAATATTATTCCTCATCATAAGTAAAGTGTATATACATGTTACAAAAACAGGTCTAATAAAGTTTACATAATAGCAAACATCAAGACAAAAATATATAAAAGAAATAGACTAATAAAAACTAGAGAATACGTAGAGATAAAGCCCAACGATATAATACCTATTTTAAGAAAAACCAACCCAAATTTTCCTTCAATCCGAACCATTTAAAAAATAAAAATAAAAATCTCTTCATAATCGGCAAATTATTTTGTAGACCCGGATCCAAAGATACACATTTTACATACTAAATGTTTACAATTTACCTTTTAAAAATTCACAATTTGTGATGACCTTTGTATTGTATTCAAAATTTTCAAAACTTAAAAACACAATATATATTCAGTATTCTAGAAGTACACAATTTTAATACTAAAAAAGTAAAAGTACATAATTTAATACCAGGTGGACCCTGATCCTCGGTATAACAACTGCTCACATAATTATCACCAGTCGTCATTTTCATAAAATTAAAATGTGTCGCTAATTAATCTATAATTTTATATATTCGTCTATAAACATGTAAAATACAAAGTTTTCAGTTTTTTTTTTCCCTTTGGGGTTAAATTATCGCATGGCAAAATGGTAATATGACAATTGAGATCTTCAATGCTCTTATTGTGCTTAATCTTCTAAAGAATAACTTAAATTAAAACACGTTCACGAAACCTCTATCCCGGACAAGCAAGAGATCATGGCAACCAACAAATCCATTTTGAGTCAAAAGAAATTAACCCAACCATCTTAACACAATTAATAATTACAATGACTTTTTAAAAGAAATCGACTCAAATCTGATCTTATCTTAAATAAATAAATTTTATCAATTGAACAAAGGTTTGATGGACTGAATTAATTATATTAGTATAAATGAATAAATACATAAAATAAATAAAAAGGAGTAGATATGGAAGAACACAAATGGGAGAGATGATTGAGAAAACATTCTCTTGTTAGGGTGCATGTGTGAAAGAATCCAACCACCATCATGGCCCCATTCTCTCACCACAGTTTAATAATAGTAATAATAATCAATAAACACTGTACGTGATACTCTACTCCTCTGCAGCTTTGGCTTTATTTTCTTTAGTTAAAATAACAATGAGAAAAAATTAATAAATTATAAAGAATTATAAAATTAGAAAAGATTTGGAAGTATATAAGATTTGTGACATTTAAATGTATTATTTAAAGATATTAACAATTTAAAATAGAAAAGATAAACGTTTTAAATCAGAAAAAAAAATTGTTATTGTACACAAAATTTATATATAAATTAATCTAAACATTGATAACTAAACTCACTTTAGAAGCCAAAGACCTTGTGGTCTAGTTGCACCCCACATGGGAGGGGTGTGTTCGAGTCTCAGTGGAGGTGTTATTGACTCTTTGTGCTTCATTTGGTTGAGAAAGTAGTTATAAACATATACTGCATTCTAACATAGTCAATAGTACTAAAAAAATTTAGACACCCATTCTTGCTAACTCTTAACTTGCAAGGGGAGAACCCCAGATACTGCATTCTAACAGAGTCAATAGTACTAAAAGAAATTAGACACCCATTCTTGCTAACTCTTAACTTGCAAGGGGGAATTAGACACTCATTCTTGCTGACTCTTAACTTGCAAGGGGGAGAACCCGCTACCCCTATCTAAGGGTACAGGTACACAACATTGCACAAATCTCACCACACTGTGATGATCCTAGCTGACTCGTTCAAACGGCACCCGCTACCCCTATCTAAGGGTACAGGTACACAACATTGCACAAATCAATAGTTTAACCAACTTGACTGGAGTTGTCCGCACATGAATATGTTTTGAGTCCTAATAAGTTTGTCGCATGTAACTAGATTGATTCTAGTAGTTTAATTTGATTTGTAACATCTCTGATCTCTTAATATTTGGTATTCTCTATATATTTTTCTTTGAAACTACAAGTACTATTTATAAGCTAATATTTGAAAATATCGTTTGAAGAGTAGATATTTCAAACTTGAATTTTGGTCCAAGGTCATTAAATGATGTATATTAATGTCCTTCAACTATTTTTGGCATCTTCTTCTTCTCCCATTTTTTTTTGTTTTTTTGGATTACTGCTTGTCTAAGTATCAGCATATTATATGATTTTTTTAGACCTTTTTAACGTTGACGTTTTTCCATCTCAAAAACCTAGTATAACAATGAGGTGAATAATATACGTAGTACCTTTTTTTTTTTTGTATATTTTTCAATGAAGGCCATTGATTTGATGAAAAAACTTGTTAAAGAGGAGAATTTTGTTTTTCATCTCTGGTAAATTACTTCAATGATTTTTTTTTTTGTGTGAATTGCCTATGAGAGTGTTTGGTAAATAGCTGTTAACTGATTGGCTTAATGGGTTTGAGTAGTTGATAGCATTAACTGATTGTAGAAAAATGTTTGGCAAATTATAGTTTATTACATGCAAAAATGATTTTGTCAAAAACATATCGAAAAAACTACTTTGAATAGCATTTTAAATTTTAGCATTTTAGAACAGTAAACTGTTACAAAAAACTATTTAATCAAACACTCATATTAATTATTTAACCAAGTCAAACAGTTAACAGTGGTCAAATAAACTAAAATTGCTGGCTGATAAACTAATTATGTTACCAAACAGGCCTCGATCGTTCGATCAATAGTTCTGCTGTTGAAGTTTTACTTAATTGTCTGGTGCATTACTATTCTGCTCTAGTAATTTACTTCAATGTTTTTTTACTATATATTCTCTTACTATTCGATCGGTGTCTTTACTCATCAATGTCATCACACTTCTGCTCTTTTACTCTTCTATTTTATAACTCTACTCTTCTGTATAGTTACTGTTTTATATAGAGTAAACCATGCTGTTTCCGATTACTCTTCAGCTGCTCAAATAGTGAACTTTTCTCTGTTTTCTATTTTGAATGAGACCATACTGTGCTGGACCTCATTCTGATTTTATTGGATTTGTTCTTTGGACTTTATAGATTACTGAAATAAAATTGAAAGACATTGGGATTCTAACTTTCTAATATAATTTAATATGTATCATCAAAATTTATTAATACAGCCTTGGGGAATTAGCGTAGTGGTTGGTTGGCTGACTTGATATTATGATCGAAATTCGCAGTGTCAGAGTTCGAATCCCACTGGCCGAAAACATGAATGGACCGGGTAAAAATTGTTACGAAATATTCTGACAATCGGAGTTGACTTAAAACGAATTGTCATGCCCGAGATAAAAAAATGTGGCATGCGCGGGAGAGAATAAATCACTTGCCAAACCAATGTGGGACAATCAATCTCTTCGTCTAACTACGAAATCGAAAGTGGCAAAAACGCCCAAGATAATTCTGTGACTTACAATTTACCTTTGCAGTGACTCTAGGGACGGGATCTTGTGAGCTTAGAAATAATTCAGCGAAGCTGAAATCACCAAAAGTATAAAAGAAAATATTAATAAAGTTGTTCCAAACATCAACTATAAAAGCAAACTCGTAAATTAAGTATTAGACTTTAATTCTTAATTAATAGATTACAGTCATCATCATTATTCTAAGAATCAAACTTTTCTTTTAAGTAATCGCAAGCTTTAAGTATTACTCCGTACATGAGAATCTAAATATTTAAATTCTAACTATTGTCACATTCCGATCCTTAACTCTTTTTGCCAAGAGCTTTCTTCATCCCTCCATGATAGTTACTGCCTTGCTTTTCAAATATTGGTTTGTTTGCTTTGATGCAGATGCCACTTTACGAGCTAGGTTTATGGTTGAATTTGGATTTTTAACAAAATGTATATTTGCATTCCCTTTATTAATTAAATAGTGAATAGCTTTAGGTTTAATTTCACATGCATTTTGCTCAAATGTATCCAATAATAACAATAATAACAATAATAATAATAATAATAAT
>CM008343.1:28137180-28149658 GCA_002525835.2 Ipomoea batatas
GTCCAACTGAGCTTTTGGACGATCTGGAGTGAGACTTCTTCTTTTACTTTTTCAAAGCAGCTGCCAGTTCATCTGCCTTTCTCTTGAGATAATTTGGTGGCCATGAGGTCATGTGAAAATGGTTTCGGTGTGACAAAGTTTCTGCTCGTAACTTCACTTTCTTGTCTTTCAAGATAGCACTTATCATGAAACCAAAACCAAGAACCTTAGTAATCCAACCTGTCATAGGATTAACTCCGGTTTGTATGTTGTCAATCAGAAAGTCAAAAATGACATGTGACCAATCAACAGGATATTGCTCCAGCAAAGCACACAACATCCTCATCTTCTTGTCAGATATATCATCTGTTCCAGATTGTCTGCTTTCAACAATTTTATTCAGGATGTCTATGACGAATTCATAATCCATCTTCAGCATTTTCTTCTTTAAAACGGATGGGAAGGATGAGGGTTGATTGTGATTCTTCATTTTCTTCCACATCCTTTTCCTGCTATATTCCTTTCCAGAGCAATCTGGATGAAAACCTTCACCACAGAGAGGGAGATTAAATACCCTCCTAATATCTTCCTGAGAGTGCCGTTCACTACAGAGTGGATTTCATTAACATCATCGTCAGAATGTATCTCCGCATTTATGTAGAACTGCGTTACATCAATGGGATACCATGCTTTGTGTTTGAAGGTGACAAACTGGAGAAGATTACTGTCCTTGAGGCAGTGTACAACGTGTTTCCCAAAATCCTCATCAAGAACTTTTTCAAGGAAACCTTTCACATCTAGCATTGAGCCAGCTTTTACCATGCAACCGCCCGATTTCTGACCTTTGACGGAAGTGGAGAAGAACCTAAAGATTTCAACATCTTCACATGGTCTGGAAATGACTGATGGAAGTTTAAAAGGTTCTGGAGTGGTTTGTGGCTTGTCCTGTGGGGTTGAGGGTTTTGGTAACGGGCCGTGAGTGTTTTTAGCATGATCGGAAGATGAACTTGAACTTTCCGACGAATAACTTGACTCAGAGGAAGACATAGCTGCAAGCTTTTTGGTGGTTTAGGAAGATTATAGGGTTTTTTGAGGGTAACGGTGGTTTTGGAGTGTAAAAGGTAAAAGATGAGGGTATGGTGGGGTTATATATGGTGAGGAGGGAGGAAACGGGTGTGACGGTAATAATGTGTTACCGGGTATGTAATCTGAGTATTATTGAAGTAAGATGGTACAGTGTTTGAGTACTTGAGAACAATATTGAGCGTAGTGCTCAGTGTACAAGTGAATTCAGTATCTATTGTCTAGTAAGAAGTGTCGTAAGAAGTCCCCCTTTAACAAGTGTTGTGAGCCTTTTTATCTCCTTCAGTTCAGTAACGGAGCGTTAATGCCAAGGGCTGAGAAGCCGTTGAGCATTAATGTCTTGAGCTGAACGTTGGGTGTCAATGCTGAGGAGCTGAACGTTGGTCATCAATGCTGAGGAGCTGAACATTGGTCATCAATGCTGAGGAGTTGGACCGTTGTGCATTGATGCTGAGGAGTGAGGTGTCTTGGGTAGTTTGAACGGCAACTGTCTTGGACAAGGTCTTGCCAATGGTTCCGGGTCGAGTGCTACTGGCCTGATTACTCTGTCACCAGTCCCCCCACTCCCTAGCCAACAAGAGTGATTGAGGTGGTTTGGGAGTAATTAAGTATCGTCTAAAAATTGTTATTTTATTTTATTTTATTTTTTTTGAAGAGTGGCCGAGGTCGGGCCTCGGCCATGGGTGTGGCCGAGGTCGGCCTCGGCCANATTGGAGTCCGGAGGGCCGAGGGCCGAGGGCGGTGGCGGTGGCGGTGGAGCGCGGTGGCGGTGGCGGAGTCCAGAGGGCCGAGGGCCGAGGGGGGATGGCGGAGGGCAGTGGCTGTTTGCGTGGAGAGGGAAGAGGAAATAATTTGGTTTGTGTTCCAGATCTGCTGTTCGTGCAGATCTGGTGGGCTTTTAATTAAAGCCCTACGGCGTCGGTTTTCTGAACAACCGACGCCGTAGCCCATTTATTTCTTTTTTTTTTTTAAATCTGAAAACCTTATTAATTAGATTAATAAAAAGTAATAATAATTATACGACGTCGGTTCACTCACGAACTGACGTCGTAATTTTTTTTATTTTAATTTACGGCGTCGGTTATGCCCAGAACCGACGCCGTAATTTATATTTTAAAAAAAATAAAAATTGAAATATTAAATACGACGTCGGTTTGGTTACCAAACCGACGTCGTTTTATTTTCGTAAATTTAATGACGTCGGTTTTGTACTACAACCGACGTCGTATCCTTTTGACGTCGGTTTTTAAAAAAACCGACGTTGTTTAGGCGACGTTAAATGTGTTTTCTGTAGTAGTGAGAGTTACTTGAAGAAACAGATTTTATACATTGCAAACCAGCTAAGACTCCCATGATTACATCAAGCAAAATCAGCAAAGACACTGGTGAAAGACTTGAGGATGCTTCCCAATACAGAAGACTTGTGGGGAAACTCCTATACCTAACTATTATAAGACCTGACATTAGCTATGCCACTCAACAGCTGTCTCAGTTTCTAGACTGCCCTACCACCTTGCACATACAAGCAGCTCACAGAGTCCTAAGGTACATCAAAGCAGCCCCAGGACAAGGTCTATTCTTCTCAGCAGAATCTTCTTTGCAGCTGAAAGGGTTCACTGATTCAGATTGGGCTGCTTGTCCAGATACCAGGAAGTCTGTCACTGGTTTTTGCTTATTCCTTGGCACTTCATTAATCACTTGGAAGTCCAAAAAGCAGGCCACAATTTCCAAAAGCTCTTCTGAAGCAGAATATAGAGCCTTGGCCTATACAGCTTGTGAAATCCAATGGCATCTTCTGCAAGACTTGGGAATAACAGAAAATCCCCCAGCCTTGCTATATTGTGACAATAAGTCAGCCATTGCCATAGCTGAAAATCCTGTGTTCCATGAGAGAACCAAACATATTGAAATAGATTGCTACTTAGTCAGGGAAAAGTTGCAAAACGGAGTGCTAAAACTGCTACATGTATCAACAACTAACCAATTGGCATATGTATTTACTAAGCCTCATGCACAGAATACATTTCATGCTCTCATTTCCAAGCTGAAATTACATAACATGTACCTTCCAGCTTGCGGGGGGGGGGGTGTTAGCACATACAGCCAATCAACACAAAATAGCAAGTCAAGAAGAGTCAGTTAGAATCTGTTAAGCTTTCTGATCTTGTAAATCTGTTCAGTTAGAGTTAGTTGAATATGTTAGCTTTTTGATCTTGTAACTGCTTCCAGTAGCTAGCATATATAAGGTTTCAGACCCTCTGTAATTCATTCATTCATTCTAAGCTTCAATACACACTTTCCTTTCTTTCCTTTCTCTGTAAAACTCAACAAGTATGATCGTCATATGATGGTGATGACTGGTTCATGGGTGACGACTCCGACTCCAACGAGGGGTTATGCTGATGGAGTGATGGTGGGGCTGCGGTGAGGAGGACGAACGACGCAGGCTGGTTGGATTCCGGCGAAGGTGCTCCACCACCATGCGACTTCAGACTCCAACGGCAATGAGGCTGGGCACCCGACGGCAACGAGGCTGAGTTCCTGGTGGTGAACGGTCGATCGCTTTGGCATTGCAACGATGTGAGACAACGGAGACGACCTGGTTCCCGGACTGTCGCCACTTTGCCGCTTTGGAAAGTTGATGCAGTTTTCCTGCTTTCTGGTACATTTCCTATTAAAGTGGTTTTGCAATTTTCCTTTATTCATCATATATTTGGTTGGAAATTGCGTGGGATGAGGAAACTTCTTTAATTTTTCATTTATTTTTTATCTGCCATATATATTTATTTGCATTATTTCATAATTATATGTTAATTGTGGTATGGTAATTATATTAGGTTTAATATTACCATATTAATATGACCTCGATTAATATTATATATTATTTTTGGCAAATGGTAAATATATAGTAATATTATACATATTAATTTTGGTAAGTGGTAATTATTTGGTTTAATATTGTCATATTAATAGTAACTTAATTAATTTGTATATTATTTATGGCATGTAGTAAATGTATGGTAATTGCTTGTTTTGGAATATTAATGCCCTTTAGTTTTTTCCTTCATTGTGGTATTAATTTCATAATTAAATTATTATTCAATTTTGGAACAAATTATTAAGTTTTAATTTGTTTGAATTTTAATTTTAATATTGAATATTCAGTTTAAATTGTATTCAATGTTACAATTTAAATACGTAGTATTTAATTGTGGAGTTTGAGTTCGTAATATGCATAATCTGAGTATGCTATATATGTTTTTTATTGCATTAATTATATTATTTGATTGTTATAATTATGCGTTTAGAAAAACATGTTCATTAAGATTAAATTTAGTACCTTTTAGGTGAATTTAGTGCCTTTAAGAATAGATTATGCATATTCTTACTTTTTCAGTCAATACTCCATTCGTACTTCTTTTGGAGGATTTAAAATCACATAAAGTACATAAAACTCTTCATAGTACTGCCCTATTTAAAGCCTTATCCTTAGGTAATTAAATCTACATTTATATAGATCAACCAAACGATTTTACTTCAAATATGAGAACATATGATTTAGGGAAGTTTCTTGGAGAGGAATACTAGTTCCCTAGCCCAGGCTTTCACGCCTTGCTGGCTCAAACCGCCATATTGCTACTAGTCCCCTTGTGACGCTACTCTGTCTAAGGAGTTGGTTTTTAATGGAGCCTTAGCACCAACCAACTTTCAATGGGAGTATACCTAAGGATTGTCTATCATGTTTTGGTTTAATTTGTTTGATTAGGCTTTAAATACCTTTGCCATTGTGATTATGTTCAGTTTTGGTCAATTAAAGAGTAGCTACATCATCTTTAATTTACTGAAATTACATATTAAGGATTAATCACATAAAGTTTAGGCAAGAAACCTTGTAGTTAACTCTATGTTATATAACGAAATTTAGCCCACAGGCAATTTTATTTTATTTAAAGTGTTAATTAGGATAAAATACTAAATTATGATCATAATTTGCCCACTGGGTTTATGCATTGGCATATAGCTTGGTAGTTTTGTCATTAAGGGTAGATAAACCTTACCCAAACCATACCCATTCCATTTCCACCATTCAGTTTTGGTAATATTATGTACTTCAGTTACTCTCTCTCTCTATTATGTGCCTTAAAAATCCTAACCAAGCCTTAAGGTAACCGTTAATTTGGACTAGTCACATATGTTATCTTTACAAATATGGAAACATTAAGAATGTGTCTTACCGTAATTTGGTTGTCATTGTTAAATATTAATGTTGGTTATAATGTTGATTATTACCATCAAATATTTTAATTAATGAAACCATTAATATTAATATGGTATTAAGTTATAAATCCTGAATTGTTTCCAATTAAGTTTATGTGACAATGTTCCAGTTAAGAAAATATTTTGACATTTTTTCGGACTTTAAATTTTATTAAGTTTCAAAATTATATCCGAGAATGTGTCTACAGTAAATGGTTTTAACTATTATTTTTCCATATTTAGTCTCCTATATTAATGTGATAATATTATTATGGCTATTGCCTTTTGGATTATTTGCAATTTGCCATTAATGATAATAATATTATTAATGAATTATGATTTTCGTTCGTTATGCCCATATTTGGTTAAGTATGAATAATGAATATTTAGTGTAAATTCGTACTTTATAGTTGGTTCATTTTATTTTTGAGTACTACTAACTCTATTACAATGTAGTATCTGTTCATAACTACTTTCTCAACCTACTGAAGCATAACGAGTCAACAATTGCCTCCACTAAGGCTCGAACTCACTCCCATCATCCATGTGGGAGTGTTAATCGGAACACCGGATAGCACTTGACGACAAAGTCTTTAGCTTATAGTTGGTTCATACTCTTAAGATTGTTTCATAAATTTGATCACATTAAGTGCATAATATTAGGATTAATTATGCAATTAAGGTTTGTGAGATTTTGATTTACAAATTACAACATATTCTTTTGGTTTGATATTGTTAGAATTTGTAAATTCAGTCCATTTCTCATAAATTTGATCTTTATGCAGTAAAACATTTTTTTCCATGGGCTTAAAGTTTGAAATTTCAAAGTTTATATCCATTATGTCATTATTAAAAAATGTTGGGTCTCTTTGGTTTGGACTCATATTAGTGTTTGGATATTAATTCTATACTTTGAAAGTTCATATTAAAAATTGTTTTAAGTTATGCAATTTGTTTGAAATATATGAGTTTAATGTTTTAATTTTATGCATATTTGTCCTAAGAATAATATTTTGTTTTAAATTATGCAATATTTTTTATGCCTTTAGCAATGCATAAATTTAGGATGGAATTATATTAGTTCCTAATTAAGTTGGACTTATGCATAAACTTTAGTTATGGTAGTGCCTGAACTTAGTACATTTGGACCATTGATTTAGTTCACCCTTTTAAGCTTTTATCATATATAGGTGAACCATGCAATTTTGGTGTATACCCTACAATTTTTTTTTAGGTTTATACCCCCAAACAGTTATACATTGAATGCATATGAATTGAGGAGGCATACTAGTTTTATGGTCATGACTTAAGAACATCTTGTGCCACTAGTCCCCTTAAATATCATATGTTTGGATTTTTCCCATCACGATCTGGTATAATCTGTTTGTTAAAAATTAATTAATTTCATTCCTTGCCAATGTGATTTGGTTTCAGTTCATTAAAGTATAGCCATAGCATCTTTAATTTACTGATTTCTCTTAAGTTTGAATCACATAAAGGTTTGGCAATGAATTTATAATTGTCTAGTGATCTTATAATTTTAATTTTGTTGGGGAGTAGCCACAACATCTTTAATCAGTTAAAATTATATATTGAGCGGTTTATCTTGATCACATAAAGTGTAACACCCCCATTTTTCAAACCAAAATATTTTTATTAAAAAGGGATTTATTTAATTGAAAATATCTTATACTTGCGGAAGCCCAAAACTAAAACTACAGAAAATAGGGATGTTATCGCCACGTTTAGATAAAACTTATATCTAAACGCACAGGCTAAAACAACTACTAAAAATAACCCATAGTTTGTACTAGTACAAGGAACTAAATACATTTTTTTTTAAATACAACCTCTAGATTATCTAATAAAATAAAACTCCAAATACTAATATAGAAGGGTGTAAATCGCTCTCATGCTCCAAGTCATGCAATCATCACCTGAAATATACTCAAACAGTATCCAAAGTTAGCGCAAAGCTAAGTAAGATTTAATTCACCTCCTAGAATAACTATTTACACAGCACAAATGAGCAAAAACTTGTAGATAATAATTAATATGTATAAATGTGTACATATAAATTATTGGAACATATATATGCAAATAAGCAATTCTCACAATATTCTAAGGACTCACAGTTCTCCAAAAATACTGATGACTTCCAAAACTCATAATTTCTCAAAAATACTCATAATTCATAATTTTCAAATCAATATTTCTCACAATAGAAATTTTAGGAACATCTCAAAAGTAGTATATCTTCCAAAATCATTTGTTAATATATACATGTACGTATACATGGAGGAACACTAATCTCAATACAATGGGTAGGGTCTTGTTTCATCAAGCCCTAGTGAACAGTAATCTCTCTACTAAACACTACGCAAAATCCCATTCACTCTCAAATAATGGGCAGGGTCTTAGTTAATAAGCCCTAGTGAACAGTAATCTCTCTACTGAACACTACACAAAAATCCCATTTAATCTCAAATAATGGTAATTAATAAGCCCTAGTGAACAGTAATCACTCTACTGAACACTACACAAAGATCCCATTTGAGTGCAACAGAACTAATACCTTAAGTGTGCACACCCCCAATGGGTTTCCAAGTCCAATGGGTAGTAACTAGTCCTAGTAGTCATGATATGTTTCTAATGACTACTACTCAACAGGGTAAATACCCTAGTGGTAGACTCCGCTAACCACTCCTCAAAATAACAAAACCAAAAGTCATATGGAGACAAGATACGTTTCTACTGCTCACTCCACAACAAACTGGGTTTTAACCCAAGTATCCAGAATTTCACCACAAGATACTACACAAACCTTAAAATTCATTAAGGGCATCACAGCCCGACAAAGCATTTTATCCTTCATGTTTATAAAGTTAATAATAACAATATTTCTCATATGCCACTCCAAGATGGTAGATTTTCAAAGTTCAATCACAAACTTTGTAGCTAACTAATACATAGGCTACTAATAACATTCGCTTGAATTTCATACACAAACGTATGCATTTTCCCAAAATATTCATTTGCCTCCCATCAACATAATATTCTAACCTCTGTAACCAACACATATGCATATAATCTCAAGTAAACAACTTCTCAATGGCTCAAATAATCAACAAGACACAAGAAACAGAAACTGACAGAAATTTCAGAAATTATGCCATAGATTGTAGAATTTTCTGAGGAAAATCGGTAGCATATTTTAATACAAAATTTTCCAGATAATAAGTATAGCAAGTATAGATTATACACAAAACCTTTCAGACCAATCCAAGGTCTAGAAGTACTTTTTTCAAAAATTTTCCCAACACTGCGCTGCACAGAAATTTAACTGACAGCACACTACCACAACTTTACGAAATTTTTCCAGAAATAATGAAGCATATCACCAACAAAATAATTTTATATACATCAAATATAATGAGTCTAGGATCTGTAAATAAAATTTCAGACCAATCGGAGTTCAAAAAGTATTTTTCACGAATTTTGATTTCAAACTGCGCCTGTCAGAATTTTCTCAAACAGTGGCTACAATGAATTTAATCCTTCCTTCTAATTACCTTAAAATCACCATAATCTATATACCACACAAAATATATTTATTTACAATTCAAAATAAACACGTAGGAATAAATAATAATACTTTTATTAAGAAAAAGTAATAATTTGGTGATACTTACACAGTTACACTAGAGCCAAAATCTACTGCACCCACTAGAAATTCTTGTTGATCCTTGTCTGCTAGTCTGAGACTAATTGACTAGGGTTTTATTTATTTGAGAGGGAGGGAATGGCGACACAGAAAGAGGAAAAGAAATATATGGAATTAGGGTTATCTCAGGGAGGATATATATATGTATAAATACAAAACAATATAATTTGGTAGAATAATAAAATAGGATTACAAATATAAAGTATATATATATATATACTGTAGCCGCGTTCCATATATGTATATATATATGATTAGGAATTTAGGATAAGGTTAATACGTACTGCACATATACAAATATACATAGGACTAGTACTATGCAAGTCAAAATGGTTATTAACATATGTATATATTTACATAGGATTAGTAACTATAATACTACTAAAATAATACTCCCTCTATCACATTTTACCTGTCCTATTTACTATTCATTGGTCAAACCAACTCTTCATTCTTTGTTTATTTTTTTAGTAATTTTTTATTATTTTTAAATTTAATTTTTTGTGTTTAATAGTACTTTTAATGTAGTTTCTAAATATATAAATTTTATATATTAATGCTAAACTTAATAATATGAAAAATTGGATTAAAAATTACTTCAGTCAAGCCTCGTTAAACGAACCAGACAACCATTTTGGGACGGAGGTAGTATTAGAAGACTAGTCTTAACATAATTTTGGGTCACATAAAATAGTATAGTAATAAATGAGTATGAATATGAACTATATAATAAAACTAACTTATCCTAAGAATAATAATGTTTTTATCAAAATACTAAATATAACCGGGGTATCACATAAAGTTTTAGACATATCATTTGTGATTAATTGTATTTAATATGATGGAATTTAGCCCACAGGCAATTTCATTATATTTGTATGATTAATTAGGATTAAATACTGGACTATGATCATAATTTAGGCCACAGGCAATTATGTATTGGAATGTAGTTTAGTAATTTTATCAGTGATGATAGAAATAAATCTATTTATTTAGTTTATGATTATTTGTAAATAATTTCCATCTCTATCATAAAGTTTAATTTTATGATGCAAACTTTAGATCATATTTCTTAATTTACCCACAGAGATTAAGAAAAGAAACATGATTTCTTAAGTTTTATCATAATAGTTGTATTGAATTTCGCTGATTAAAACTATAGCCTACAAGCAAGTCTTATATCACTTGATTCTTTAACTCATTTGATAATTGTTTCATCATAAAACTTCAGTTGGATCTAATTGAGTAAAACTTTAGCCCACAGGCAAGTTTTATGTCTCTAGATTCTTTTGTCTATTTAATAATTGAGATGAAATATTATCATAAGGGTTTTAATTGGATTTAATAGAATTAAAACTTTAGCCTACAGGCAAGTTTTATGTCAATAAATCCCTCACCCATTAGATAATAATTTTATCACAATTTCTTAGAATTTATAAATTTAGTTCAATTATACTTCTAAGTTTTCATGGCTTGCATTGGTAAAACATGTATTTTTAGTTACTCCCCAAAATTTAACCACTTTTATTAATTGTTTCGAGAATCATGCTCGGTTATTTGGACTAACTGTAGTAAGTTACGTGATATATTCGATATACCTCTTTTGGTTTTCAAGATTAAAATGTACATTTTCGAGCCAAATTCCAACTTGGTTTTAGAAATTGTATTTTATTATTTCAGTATGTCCAACTATGGTGGGAGTTATGTCCTCATTAGTTATTACTTTAGTTGGATTGGAATCAAATATTGATTATTTAGTATGCCCAACTAATGGTGGGGAATTATATCTTCATTATTTAGTTAGTCAAATCAATTTTGAGTACGTATATCATTAATTCTGATGAAGAATATTTTGATCAGTGGGAGTGATCATTTAGAAAAAAATCATTAAGATGCTCCATTAAGAGATTCCACAAGTATTAATCTTATATTTGTTCATATAAATTCATAAGTTCAAATTATTGAATATTTAATTGTGCAACATATTTATGAAAATGTTGTAAATTATTAATTCTTACCATTATAGAAGAATTTCTTTTATTCACATGCATTTTAAGTTTTTTCTTTTTTACATTTGATATTTTCATAACCTTTTTTTCTCTCCTTTATGGATGAAAACAATGCAAGTAATTTTTAAACTACATAAATCATAGCAATATCAACCTAGCACAATTTGCAAATTAAGATATACCTATTGCAAGTTCAAAATAAAGTGTTTTGACAAAAACGAAAGTGAAAGTAAATTCCTTGGAGGGATAATTCGCACATCTTGTTTTATTAAAGTTACACTAGTACAAATACGCAACGCCAAAACAGCAATACTAAATCTACCACCATCTGTAGGTATTGAACCCACGACCACATGGTTAAAAGCCACGCGCTCTACCACTAAGCTAAGATGGCCACCTACATGGTCATTTAAAGCTTTATTTAAAGAAAACAACACAATTACAAATTTATTACTTGAGACATGATAATATCCCCTGACCATGTGGCTAAAAGCCAAACTCTCTACCACTGAACTTCTTACCACAACCATGATAATATTTTCTTTTATTCATACCATTATTCATGAATTTATTTTATTCAAATTTTTTGTTCGCTTTCATTTGAAATAGTTACATTTTCTGTTACTTTTAATATCATTAAAAATATAATAGGTTTTAATTTCATTTGTAATTCTTTGTTGCGATTTTTACACTTTCTTTAATTCTTACCATTATACATGAATTTCTTTTATTCACATTTGTAGTTTTTTTTTTTTTACATTTGATATTGTTTCATAACATTTTTTTCTCTCCGTTTTGGTTGAAAACAATGCAAGTAATTTTTAAACTACATAAATCATAGCAATATCAACCTAGCACAATTTGCAAATTAAGAAATACGTATTGCAAGTTCAAAATGAAGTGTTTTGACAAAAACGAAAGTGAAAGTAAATTCTTTGGAGGGTTAATTCGCACATCTTGTTTTTATAAAGTTACACTAGTACAAATACGCAACGCCAATTCAGCAAGTTGTGCGCACTACCACCAAGATAAGATAGCCAACTAGGGAATTGAACTAATAACCACGGGGTTTAAGCCACACGCTCTAACACTAACGTAGATAGGATGGCCAACTANAACATCTTGTTTTTATAAAGTTACACGAGTACAAATACGCAACGCCAATTCAGCAAGTTGTGCGCACTACCACCAAGATAAGATGGCCAACTAGGGAATTGAACCAATAACCACGGGGTTTAAGCCACACGCTCTAGCACTAACGTAAGATAACTAATTATAATATATCACTTAAAGCTTTATTTGAAGGTCGAAAACAACACATGTAGAGATATAACAATACTAAATCTACCACCATCTGTGGGTATTGAACCCACTACCACGTGGTTAAAAGCCACGCGCCTACCACTGAGCTAAGATGGCCACCTAC
>CM008343.1:28151869-28163126 GCA_002525835.2 Ipomoea batatas
ATATAATAATAATAATAATAATAATAATAATAATAATAATAATAAATTATGTGGATACTTATCCACATTTATATATATTATATATAATAATAATATTACTAACAATAATAATAAAATATGGATGAATCTTATCTCATAAGCTTGGACCAAAATATTAATATTTATATTTTTACAGAAAATAGTCCTTTGAGAAAAAAATTTTACAATAGGTTAATTTCAAACAACATCTGGACCCCTTTTAAAACAATAACTTGATTTGAAATATGTTGGTCCAGAGTTCGCGAAACAACCATTGTTTTGAAAGGTACATAATTATAACGAAATATTCTTAAAGAATATTAGATTTAATAATAAATCCGAAATAATCTCAATATGAAAATAAATTTTGGGTTTAAAATTTCGGGGTATCACACACCCCCAGNTTGAATTTCTTTTATTCAAATTTTTTGTTCGCTTTCATTTGAAATAGTTACATTTTCTGTTACTTTTAATATCATTAAAAATATAATAGGTTTTAATTTCATTTGTAATTCTTTGTTGCAATTTGTACACTTTCTTTAATTCTTACCATTATAAATGAATTTCTTTTATTCACATTTTTAGTTTTGTGTTTTTACATTTGATATTGTTTCATAACATTTTTTTCTCTCTGTTTTGGTTGAAAACAATGCAAGTAATTTTTAAACTACATAAATCATAGCAATATCAACCTAGCACAATTTGCAAATTAAGAAATACGTATTGCAAGTTCAAAATGAAGTGTTTTGACAAAAACGAAAGTGAAAGTAAATTCTTTGGACGGTTAATTCGCACATATTGTTTTTATAAAGTTACACTAGTACAAATACGCAACGCCAATTCAGCAAGTTGTGCGCACTACCACCAAGATAAGATGGCAAACTAGGGAATTGAACCAATAACCACGGGGTTTAAGCCACACGCTCTACCACTAACGTAAGATAGCTAATTATAATATATCGCTTAAAGCTTTATTTGAAGGTCGAAAACAACACATGTAGAGATATAACAATACTAAATCTACCACCATCTGTGGGTATTGAACCCCCGACCACGTGGTTAAAAGCCACGCGCTCTACCACTGAGCTAAGATGGCCACCTACATGGTCATTTAAAGCTTTATTTAAAGAAAACAACACAATTACAGATTTATTACTTGAGACATGATAATATCCCCCGACCATGTGGCTAAAAGCTAAGCTCTATACCACTGAACTTCTTACCACAACCATGATAATATTTTCTTTTCTTCATACCATTATTCATGAATTTCTTTTATTCAAATTTTTTGTTCGCTTTCATTTGAAATAGTTTCATTTTCTGTTACTTTTAATATCATTAAAAATATAATAGGTTTTAATTTCATTTGTAATTCTTTATTGCAGCTTTTACACTTTCTTTAATTCTTACCATTATACATGAATTTCTTTTATTCACATTTTTAGTTTTTTTTTTTTTTACATTTGATATTGTTTCATAACATCTTTTTCTCTCCGTTTTGGTTGAAAACAATGCAAGTAAGTTTTAAACTACATAAATCATAGCAATATCAACCTAGCACAATTTGCAAATTAAGAAATACGTTTTGCAAGTTCAAAATGAAGTGTTTTGACAAAAATGAAATTGAAAGTAAATTCTTTGGAGGGTTAATTCGCACATCTTGTTTTTATAAAGTTACACTAGTACAAATACGCAACGCCAATTCAGCAACTTTTGCGCACTACCACCAAGATAAGATGGCGAACTAGGGAATTGAACTAATAACCACGGGGTTTAAGCCACACGCTCTAACACTAACGTAGATAGGATAGCCAACTAGGGAATTGAACCAATAACCACGGGGTTTAAGCCACACGCTCTAACACTAACGTATGTGCGCACTACCACCAAGATAAGACGGCCAACTAGAGAATTGAACCAATAACTACGGGGTTTAAGCCACACACCCTACCACCAAGGGAATTGAACCAATAACTACGGGGTTTAAGCCACACACCCGACCACCAAGATAAGATGGCCAACTAGGGAATTCAACCAATAACCACGGGGTTTAAGCCACACGCTCTACCACTATCGTAAGATAGCTAATTATAATATATCAATAAAAGCTTTATTTGAAGGTCGAAAACAACACATGTAGAGATATAACAACACTAAATCTACTGTTAGGAACATGTTGTAATAGGTTTTGATGATACCAAATGTAAATCAGAATCCCCTAAGTCTCGAAAGATAGGAATCCTTGTAAGTTCGACAAGTAAACTAAGAGCGAAAATATAACCGGGTAACTTTGAGCTCAACTCGGAAAATATTTAAGCTTAAGGTAAACTTGATTGAACACCTTAGATGTTTTCGTGTTGTAAGTCTTTAGTCAGATCAGAAGAAGGCACGAAACAACACTGGAGGAATAAGGGTCTGCGAGACATCGACTAAGTCTCAAGACATAAGCAGAGTTCAAGAGATAAAGTCTCTCGAGACATCAATCCAGTTCGAGACATGGATTCGAGACATCAGTCAGGCGAGACACCAAAACTAGGTCTCGATACACTGATACTTCTCCATAGGGCTGAACGGCAGTAAAGGAAGATTAGATTAAATTAATCTAAGTTTGGAGAAGAAGAATATCATGGAGATAAAGGAAGGTGCCTACAGAACGTTATGGGATCTACCGGAAATGGATGCCACGTCAGATTTGCACAACAAACGGATAGAAAGTGCACCAACCCAAGGGCGGTTTTATTCCCTAAATCAAGGATCATTGGAATATAAAAAGAGTAACTTTTGCCAAAAGGAGTAAGTGGAGCATGGACACTAGAAAGTGGATTAAAGAATATTCACTACAAGACAAATGGCACAAGTTGCAAGANCTAGTGGACATTTTGGTCATGGATTGGGGGTTGTTAAAGTGAATTTAATAGGAAAAGGTTTACAAGAACAAGGGGGGTTGAATGCCTTAATTAGCCTATGCAATTGACGACACTATAGGGGTTGTAAAAACGAGGTTCGGGAATGGTCACGGGAGTCACGGTATCAATATCAAGTGACGTCACACTTGGAGTCTCAATCCTCATTCGGTTGAGGCATTTAATCGAACACCTTGCCTACCACTCCTCCCGAGCCTCATCCTTTCGGATAGAGGGCGGGGATGTGGATGAGTTGGACTCGTGAGAGGCCGCTATCGCGCACTCACTCACTTTCACAAAGTATACTATCTATCCCGGCCGGAAATAGAAGCAAATCACAAAGAACTTCAACCACACAAGACTTAAAACCTTACTTCATCATTTTCACATGCAAATGGAAGAATTCAATCATCAATCACAATGGTTAATGTGGGGCAAACAATCCCTTCTACTAATCTACTCAAACATTATCAAATCAAAGATCAAACAAAGAAAAATAACCAAAACAAATAGATTAAAGTAACAATCTTTCAAGAACAAGAGTTGAGTAGTATACCTAGGGAACCCATTGATCTACTACATCTTCACTCTTATCCTTTTTCTTCAATCTATAGAAAACTATTCTAATCTATGGAAACAAAAATGGGGATTTCCCCCAAAGGGGAGAAACTAAGGGAAAATTGGATCTAAAATGAAATTGTTGCCCTCAAAAATGTAGGGGAAGGGTTTAAGTAGCTTTCCAAGGGTCAAAATCCCGCATTTTCCCTTTTTATTTTTGCCGCCACGTGTCGCGTCCACGCGGCCTTCCCACGTGTAGGCACGCGTGGAGACCTATTGGAATTCATCCACGCATCCTTCACGCGTGAAGGCTGCGTGGACCCAAAATTTGCCTTTGTTGTCTTCTTCTAAGTTGTATTCCTCGACGATACGGTTGCATAGCAACTTGCCTCGTCTTTTTTGGACACTCCTAGCTCCGGTTACGCCTATTTTACTGAGATATTGCCGGAATGCCCTGCGAAAGTTTAGCTTTGTGCAAATGATATCAAAACATACACAATTAGTCCCTAGACCTATATGCGATGAAATTGTCCTATTCTAGCAAGTTTTAAGGCCTAACGGACATCAATTATAGCATATTTTACTCCTAAATTACCCCCTCAAACACGGCTATCTTTGGCACTTATCAAAGTTTCCACACTTCAATTTTGCTTCTCCTCAAGCAATTCACATTCAAGCACTAATCACTTGAGAGCCAAAGATAGTTGTGTTACTCAATCAATTAACTGGTCTAGCAATCTAGGGTGTAGCCAACCGGAGTGGGTGAAATCCCCCACATTATCTACAAAGAATGGTAACCACATGCTAGACACTCTAAGAATATACAAACGAAACAAAACCCCTATGGTCTCGTTTGGACAATTCAACACACACACCTTCATACAACCAATCATGCAATCCAAGTTAGATTCACCTTCAATTTTACAAAGGCCTTTAAGCCAAGCCCCCTAGTGGGAACGATGTGCACACCTCAACGAATACTTTTCAACCAAACGCCAAAGCTTAACGAGTAAAATAAGTGAGGGTAGGGACATGGATCGCTCACCGCCAATGGCTTGGGCGGTCTCTCTTTCTTCTCACTTCCTAGGATAACGCCGTCGGGCGACCCGACTTCACATGGAGCTCCATGCTTTTTCGAACACGGTGCAATGGGAGCCCAAATCCTAGCGAAGCGGCTCACCTCCTCTCTATTTTCTTATCTCCTAGGAGCATTTTATGTGGACAACCGACTCCAGTTATAGCTTTTGCTTTTCCGAAGACTATGGTTGAACACAACCAACGAGATGACTTTCCTCAGTTTTTATCTCTAGGATTGGCTTTTTGCCTTTTCTACTTTTCTCCATACATCCCCTCATGCCTTTTTCTTGGGATTAAGAGATTTTTCACTCTAAGCTCTCTAATAGGCTCACATTTTGCCTCATGCCCTACCAAGATTAGTTCAATTCCGGGCTTTGCTTTCACTTATCTTTCTAAAATTATGGGGTGCACACTCCCACTTCGAGAGATCATTGACTAAGGTCTAAGCTGTAACACCCCTAATTTCTAATACAGGAATAAACCATTAATATACAATTCTTTATTACTAACTATATTGTGGAAGCGAAATTAAAACTTAAACTTTGGGGTGTCACGCCACGCTTGGGCAACCAACTAAGCCCAAATGCACAGGCTACAAAGGATTTTGATCTACAAACCAAATTACAACAATTCACTAACCAAATTACAATTCCACTATAATACAAGAATTTAGATTATAACTAAACCATTAAATCTCAGAATTTACTCCAAGGGCAATCTAGCTCTACGCCGCGCTCTCAAAACGAGTTACAACAAGTCCTGAAAATAATAAATACATACATATATACTTTTGAAATTAGATATACTTTTTAAATATGTTTTGGAACCATACAGTAGAAGAATTTGACTCACAACAAAGGTACGTAGTATAGATATTTTCCCAAAGCAGTTTCCTCACACACTCTACTCAACGATAATACTATGTTTAATACAAGGTAATATAGTCCCCAAAACAATAAGGTTTACTCTTACAAAACGGTATAACTAGTTTGTAGATTATTCAGTCATTTTCAAAATAAATATAAGTACGGAGGATTCATAATATAGCATTTCTCAATACTTCTCAATATCATTTAAAAGCATAGCTCTCCAAATAATCACTTTACAAGTAGGTTAAGATATATAAATGTAACGAGGAATTCGCAATCATATAGTCATTTCAAAACATAGCTTTTCTCCATATCATTCTCAACATATATTTATAGGCATAGAGTATATCAAAATAGCATAATATTGCTCAAGTGGAGGTATCCAACAATTCTTAGCTTATAGTTAAATCAACAAATAAAACATAAGTATGGAGGTACTCAAATCACCAATAGGAGGATAGGAACGGAGCTTACCTCCACTACTGAACCTTCACACCCATACAATATAAATGGAAACATGAACTAGATACCTAAGTGCGCACACCCCGGGAATTCCAAACCCCAAAGGTAGTTACTAGCCCTAGTAACCCAGGATTTTTGCTACCAGGTTAGCCACCCAATTAATAACCAATAGGACCGCAACCCTATGTTCTCATATCAATAGCAAATAGAACCACAGCCTTAAGTGCTCACAGTAATTTGGATCGCAGCCCAAGATTCTCGTAACCTCCAATAATAAAAATATAGATAACCTCCATATAGATTATAACATAAGTATATTCTCCAAAATAGGTACATTATTATATAATTCCTCCAAAATAATAATATTCTTTCAAAATAGTTTTCATAGATATTTTCCATTGCCCGTAGGCTATTCAAGTACACTTCCCAAAACAAGATAGAGTATATATATAATATATATACATTTCCAAAATAGGGTTTACATCAAACATAGGATTTATCCTCCAATCATAATATAGTTTATATCTCTCGCAATAAATATAGTTTATACCTTCCAAAAGCCATATAGTTTCATACTCAAATAATTTACCATAATGTCCTCACTATATAACCATACACATATTCATACTTTGTAAATCATAAGGTGACACCGAAATATACTCATTTGCTATTTATCACACTTTTAAACCCAAACACATTTGCAAAATAGTTTAAGGACACAAATAAGATAAATAGCACATTTAATGGGGAAAAGTAGTTTTGACGAACATAGAAACTTACCTCGAACTCAAGCTCTAACAACCGATCTTAGGCTCAACTCTCAAGCTAACCACTTCAATAGGAAACCTGCGAACCGACTAATCTTTATTCATTAACTATTAATATTAATATTGATAGTCATGCTAACCCTGTAACACCCCAATTTTCACATCTTAAATTTATTACAAAATCACTAATAATATATTGCGGAAGCTTATACATCTAACCAAAAGAAAACGGGTGTTACCACCACGCTCAAGTATCTTTCCTATACCCAAACGCTAAGGCTAATTTACAACACTTAATACATCATCCCAATTTCAAACTTAATACAACCGGGTATTTCTCCAAATGCTAAAACTTCCAGGGTGTCTATTATATTCTAAGATAGAGTAGATCTCAACCTCAACTTCCATCCTATTCATGTCGTAAGGGTCGGCACCCGTCATCCACGGTATATACATCTCATAGCCATCCCTGGGCATGTGTACTCCGACGAATCCTAGAGGTTCGTCGGGCTACACGAGCCTACGCTAGATGGCATCTGTTATGAAACACAATGAAGTGTAGTTAGCACGACGGCCAAGTAAGAAAATCCATGGTCACTCAAAATTCAACAAAGGTTTTTCAAAACAAGTATGTAAGAGGTTTGTAACTTTACCCATTTGTTGAGATTTCACCTGTAAATAAGTTAATAACGAAGACTTGCACAAAAGAGATTAGTGAACCATTATCAACCTTTCATTTTGGATACAATCATTTCTCTTAGTGTCGTTACAGAATAACTCTTTCTTACTTTCAAATCTTCTTTAGTTTCATATTAGCAAGCATGAGGCCTTTGGAGTATTCTCTTAACTCCTTCTTTGACCACTTGGATCATCGAACTCGGGTTCAGTAGTCGTCCCCCGGTCTAACACTGTTCCCCTAGACGTAAGGTTTGTTAAAATGATTCCTAGCTGGCCTAGCCAGGTCCGTTAAAACGACACCTACCCGGACTTTTGGAGTAACTATACCTTAAGTGTGCACACCCCCATATAGGAATACCTCATCCTATGAGTTATACAGTACTCGGCGAATAGACTTCGCCCCTTTTAGCATGAATTGATCATACGATGTAAACAACCACTGGGAAATGGCATTTAAGCCCGCTTCATCCCGTAGGCTAATCAAGGTCCTCCTCAACTTACTTAGAAACTAAGGTTTTGGAAAACATTTTTCTTTCTTTAGTTTTTCTTTCTTAAATCATTCCTTTTGGGCATATTTCACATTTGAGTCCAATACTTGAAATTGGCTACCTCATTAGCCCAAGATGGTGATTTTGTTTAAAATGGATTTTCAAAATACTTCCAGTGCCCGCAGGCTTTCCAAATACCATTTTCTCATCTTTCAAGTAAGGTACCCACTTACTAATAATGACATTTTCCTAAAAAAAATAAGGTTTTTGACAACCTATTTACCAAAATAGCATACGTTCTTCGACGTAAGTTTCATAAACATTTTTATTTGCCCAAAGGCTTTTCAAGCATAGTTCCCAAAACCATTTGCACATCTCACCACTTCATCATATACAATACTAGTAACACAAAACACACTTTATACACATGTACGTATCATCTATACATATTACTCATAGGTAGCAAGTATATACAACATAACCTCTTCCTTATACATACATACACATATATGTATATTCATATGCATATTCATCCTTTATGGCACTTATATATATATACACCTCACCTAGTTATATACTTATATATTCTACTAACACTTACATATATCCATATATTTTAACACAAAACTCATAAATTCCTATTTCAACTATCAATCATCAAATCTTAAGTGACAAAACCAACTTAAGGGATTTCGTACCTCTTGGGTGAAGCACTTTTTGCAATAGCTTTGAACCTTTTCTCAATTCTTTCACCAAAAATTCCTAAGCAAAACATACCACCATAACAATAATTTTTAAGAGATTTTAACTTATAGTTAGGTTCTAGGGAAGAAAACAAAGCTTTTAACCGAACAAAAATAGAAATTTACCGAATATTTGTGGTCTTGATGAAGGATTCTAGCTATGGAGGTTGCTAGTCTTGAAGATGAAAATGAAGAATTTCTCTCGTTTTTCCTTTCTCTTTATTTCGGCCAAATGGGATAAGAATGAAGAAACTTGGAGATCAAGTCTCTATTTATAGCAACTCTAATTTAATTTAATACTAACATGTGGTGTAGGGAGTTGCCAAGTGTCAAATTCCTATGGTAACTCAAGGAAAATATCTTTGGCTAGACTGTTAAGGGTTAAAACAGATATAGTTACGGTAGGAAATAATTTAGGTAGGGGTGAATTCGAAACCAAAATTATCCCAAACTCAATTCTAACCTTAATTTCTAAAATCGGGCAATGTTCGGTACATTGCGAAATACAGCGATGCTACGGTCGAAATAAATTTTCACTGTTACAGGCTAATTTAATTAAATAGGAAGTTCAAGGTTAATGGTATGATGCCTAATAACCCACTTCCTAGGAAAATCGGGACAGAACACATACTCCTAAAAATTTTTACGGTAGAAAAATTAAAGAATTATAAATGGGCCAAAAAAAATTGGGCTAAAATAATTAATTTGAAATTGGGCTAAAGTTAGGTTTAGAACATTACGAAATAATCACATTTGGGCTTAGGGATTTAAGTAGTAAAATAAGTTGACCCAATGCCCATAACAAAATAGTTAGATTTGTATAAAATAATAATAATAATCCCTTTTTGAAAATATTTATTAAAATAATAATGTTAGGAAAAATTCCATCATAGTACTCTCATAACCATTATCTTAACCCACCGACACTTCCTTAGGCTAATCTTTTAACCTTCATCCTTTAATAACAATAATTCTAACACCTTTCTCCACCATCAACAATAATCCTCATACCTCCAATAATAACCCATAATTATCCAAAAATCATTACTAACTTTAATAGCTTTCACTTAAGTCATTAATTATATCCATAGTCCATAACCTTCATCATTAGTCCCACAACCATCATTAATCCATAATTAACCCTTAGTCATCATTTTTAACCCATCTTTATTACTAACTTAATCACCATTACTAGTCAATTACTAACCAATAGCCATTCTTTAATCATCATTCCATGACCACCCTTAAACCGTTATCTTCATCATCATGAACCCATCATCGTCATAGATATTCATCAACAACACCAATAACATCATCATCCTTCAATTAATTCCTAATCATCATAAAAATCATAAGTCATATAACTAATCCATAGACCATCACCTTATAATCATATCCATTATTACTCAATCACCATCTATATTATTCCTATTCACTACTGCCAAAGCATTAACCATGAGTACTCTTTAATTAATGCTCATAATCAATCTTCAGTCCATCAGTTTATAACCCATGTATCAACCTCTTATTCAAACATCACCATCATCATTATAAGCTTCGTTATGAACCTTTAATCCATCATTATTCCCTTAATCATAATCAGCTTTGCCATTAGTCCATCATTAGCCATAATCACAATATTTAGCATGCACTACATCATCACTATTGACTTCCTAATCATCATTAGCAATTAACCATGACCATTAATATCAATTACCACTTAATAATAAATTCCATAAATGACCTTTAATCACTATTAAGCTCCATTAGTCCATAACTATTATCAAGTAACTATTATTCAATTAATCACCCTCATTAGCTAGTAATCACCTTTTAATCTTTTTTTCAATTCACGATCAAGTTCCATTAAATCATAATCCATTCATCATCATCAGCACCCATTATCACATATTATCATCTTTAATCCATGTAGTTAATCACCATTATTGACCAACTAACAATCAATAACCATATTTAATTCGTAATACCATCATAAATAAGCCATCATCATCCTCGTAATTAATGTACCATTACTATCATAATCACACCCAATCATTACTAACAAATACCATCAAATTATCATTAGCCAATAATCCATAATCATCTAGTCCATAATTATCCACATCAACATCACTAAGCATCCTTAATCATTATAAGCCCATAATCCAAACTAATTAGTCACCATAACCCATCATTTAGCAATATACTAATCACCATTAAGCTTAATAAACGCCACCATCGTCAGTATCAAAATCGTTCCAACATCATCATATTTATACTTCAACAATAACTCAAAATATACTTCATCAACAAAGCTTAGGCTCACCTTCGGATTCCTACTCTGCCACTGCTGCATGGAAGAGACCCAACCACCACTGCCGGTGTCAAGAAGGGTGCAGCAGTTCATCTAACTAGGAAGGAAAAAACTGAAGAACTGATCTTATTGTAGTGAATGGATCATGCTCTCTTACAACAATTGATTCAAGAACTGTAAAGGGAGTTTACAAGTAGTAGTTTACTGGAAGGGATAAGGGGACTATTTATACTAATACAACAGAACTTCTAACTGACTAACAGACTAAACAGAATTTGTTATGCTGATTTGATTTGTTGACTTGAGGTCTGACCAGTATCTGTTGACAGCCGGTCACCAAGCTTCCGCGCCGGAGAAGGAGAGAGGCCGGAGAGACCACC
>CM008343.1:28196414-28210159 GCA_002525835.2 Ipomoea batatas
TGTGTGTGTGTGTGTGTGTGTGTGTGTGTGTGTGTCACGGATCAGGTGAGGACCCTGTGGACTAATCGAAATCATCCATTTGGACTGATCTAAAGGTTATGAATGTAACTACACAACAAAGTGGACGAGATGCACGACATTCACACTATTAATGCACAACAAACTGAGACTGAATGCACAACAAACTGAAACCGAATGCACAACAAACTAAGAATGAATGCACAATAAAATGAGTACGAATGCACAATAAAATGAGTACGAATGCACAAGAAACTGAGCGCGAAAAATTAAATCTATTGCATATAATTAATCACAACCATTGAATTATTTAAATCAAATGATCAGATAAGTTCATAGGTCCTCACCTAACCATAGATCTTCATTTGATCTTTAGTATATATATATATATATAGGGTAGGGTTCCAGTGAGACCACTTGCTTAGGTAAGATCGTGAGATCACATCTTGTGCATCCATGTAATACTTTTTAATGGTCTAGATTGATTGACACACACACTTTGTTCGCACACATTTAATCACCGTTCGCACACACTTCAACTTGGAATCTTTATTAATCTAGACCATTAAAAAATTTTGAGATCAAATATTGTACATCAATCACCGTTCGCACGCACTTAATCACCATTCGCACACATTTTATTACTGTTCGCACACACTTCAACTTAGCATCTTAAATCAATCTAGACCATTAAATTATTAAATGGATGCACAAGATCTGATATCACGGTCTTACCTAAACAAGTGATCTCATATGATCCTAACTCTCTCTCTATATATATATATATATGTGTGTGTGTGTGTGTGTGTATATATATCTGTGTGTGTGGATGGGTGGGTTCAGGTGCGAAGAAGGCCGTAGGTGAGAAATGAGAATGAATCTCAGTCCTAGATAAAAAAAAATTCTTCACTTATGAACTTAAACAATGTGCTCTGGAAAGGCACACCAATGTGCTTTGGAAGGCATAACAATGTGTGCTCTGAAAGACAAAAAATGCGCACTGGATGCACCAAGATGTGAAACAATTATTGAAAAACAATTAAATTTAATATAGGATATTCAACATAAATCATAAACGACCATAAATAATAAACAAGCAAACAATATTCAACTCAAATTAGTAATTAGTGTCAAGATTAATTGATCTTTTAAAAGAAAAGTTCGCCACCTACGATTTTTAAAAAAATGATTTGGAAGGCACAATAATGTGCACTCAAGGCACAACAATGTGCTCTGTGAGAATGGACAATGTGCACTGGAACTCTGGAAAGACAAAAATGTGCACTGTAAGTAAAAAGTATATGAAACAACTATTGAAAAGACAAAATTTAATGCATGATCTTCAACACAAATAATAAAAGATCACAATATTAAACTAAAATTAGTAATTAGTGATTCACTCATGATCAAATGCTCTTTATGTATGTATGTATAATGGGGTTCATTTGTGAAATTGGGTTTTCGTGCGAACCTTGTGCGTTCATGTTAGCCGTGCACTCTGTCTGACCAATGGGTGCAAGTGTGGGCATCCACAGAGATAATACGGTCACCGTGAGGTTATGGGTTCCTTTTTTTTTTGTGATAATCGGCTTCTCACTGTAGCGGTGGTCCGGCTTGCATGTTGTTCTCCTTGTCTCTCTCTTGAGGTTCCTCCAACTGATGACAAGTCATGGCTAGGTCGAATGGTAGTCGGTGTTCGAAGAGGTGGGGGTCCGGCCGGGCATTTTCGTCGGCGTCCTTGGGGTCGGCCAGTGCGGCCGGCTACTCCGCGTATGCTGGGTCATTCAAGCGGTGGCCGTTCTGCCGCACTCTTATTTCAGTAGTCTGTGAAGCTTTCAATTAGGTGCCGCCCGGAGTGGCTGCTAGGGTATCTGCCAGGCGACGGGCGCGCTAGGGGGTAAATCGTGGTAAGTGCCATTCATCTACTTTATATTTCTAGGTGTGATTCTGCTGGGGTTTTGCGGGAATTTTGGTATGAGGTTGCGGGGGGTGTGGGTTCTGTTGGTGTCCTCTATTGAGCAAGTTGGGATAGTATCACCAGGGAAAGGACGGGTGGTTCAGGCTGAAATACATATGCTTTTATGGTCGGTTTACTATCTTCTTCTTCTTCTTTTTTTAAATTGATGTCTCATCATTTCCATATTTTAGTTATTAAATAATTGTATAACTAGAACTAATAGTATGGAAGAGTATGTAAAGAGATTAACCACTATTTGCAGTTGTTATATATGTTAAAAGGGGGGCTGCCATTGGGGGTAATACTTGTGAAATCATTGATATAATGCGTCGTTAGTTTGCATTGCACAATCTCGCAACGTACTGCATAAGCCACCCAATTGGAGTGGGAGAAAGGACTCATGGATCACGCTCTGATGTTTATGCTGTTATGGACTGTTTATTGTTCTGGTTTTTTTTCTTTTGTTGTTTTTAAGATTGATATCTTTTCATTTCCATATTTTAGGTTTTAAATAATAGTATAACTAGAAGTAATACTACAGAAGACTGTATAAAGGGATTAACCATTATTCGTTATTGTTATATGTGTTACAAGGGGAGTGACATTTGAGAAAATAGTTGGGAAATCATTAATATACAATTGAGATATTAGTTAACATATAATTAGCTCTAATTTAGTGCACTTCACATATTTATTTTTGGGGTGTGGTTTGTTTTGCCCGCAATAACGGGGGCATTTAATCTGCTTGACATATAGTTGTTCTAAAGAATGACAAATATTTGAAAGCAAGGCACTGCACAGCTACCCATTGATGGTAAGTGCATCATACTGTCAATATGTGCTTGTAATGTAATGAGCTTGGAGGGTGGAGTATGCTCATTATTATATAAGGGGTCCAGGTCTTCGAGTCATAAATTGGTAGACAGTTTAGCATGCTAATGTTTTTTTTTAAGTTTTATTTTTTTTAAAGAAGGGTGCAAGCCTAATTAATTCATTGCACAAGGTCATTCCCAAATTTGATGGTTTGGTGCTATTCAGCTTCAGAGGGAGTCAACGTCTCCACGGTTGTGCTAGATGTGTGGTCCACTGTTTTGAATGCAAGGGAAAAATCAAGGGGTTGGGAGACGTCTTCTCGCCTATTCGTCTCGACAACCACTACTGTATGTATCTCCATTTTATCACTCCAGTTTAGGGCGTTTAATGGAGGCCTAAAATCTACCCTTGGTATTGCAAGTAGAGACCGTAGTGGACACTACAAGCACCTAGGACGAGAGAATCAAATTGTTTCAACCGCGGCTAGATGTTGATTTACGGGCCTCCGAGCACGTGGAGACTGCGACTTTAGACATAGTAACATTCTCTAGGTCATTACAAACTTACAAAATCACTAACCGTACCTTTTAAATTGTCGTAACAACTGACACTAACCTTTGGCTAGACAATACTTATTTCCAATAATACAAGATGGACATTACTATGTGATGAGTGCAAATTTCAAGCAACACAAGTTTGACATAATCGACTGCTCCTAAAAAAAAATGCCTAATGATAAAACATACCACGACACCTCGGTGGATCTGGTATGTTCTTCAAATACGCCGCTCGTATGTGACCATGGTAAATTGCACAGTGGTGCTACTCATTCAATCCTCAAAACATTATCCAGACGGTCATTCGATCTCGACCCTAGAAATTTGCACTCTTTGCTTTTACTATCTATGGATATATCTACACCTTTTATTTTGTAATCACATATAAGTAAGCATGATGTATATGTTGGAATTTGATGGTTTGGTGTTATTTGATGGTTTAAAGTTGGGTTGCAGCTTGACATGCTTTCAGAGTACGTAGAAATCAAGCGCTAGTGGGCCCGAGCCATCCGCGCCAGGAACTTGCATCCGAAAAGAATGCAAATGCCGTGGAGAGATACAACTTCTAAAGCTGATTCAACTGTTTTAGCGATGCGGCATATGGAATCATTCATAGGCTAACCCTGTCGCAGTTGGCAGTCTGGGTTATAGAGAAGAAATCGTGAACAACTCAATAGCCTACGTAAGCGCTTTATGCACAACATCCTACTGGCCGAGGCAAATCAACATATGTGCGTGGGATATTTGAAAAACAAATTTGCTCACCACTCAATATTGAATTAATTGGATTAAATGCAAGAGGACCAACAATTGATTGCAATACGGGCTCATTTTCAAATAAATCGAAATTTGTATATAATAAAATGTAAAGGTTATTTCAAATAATTTCAATGTGATAAGTTGTATTACCATTTCTAGACATATTAATATGTGTTCTTGGAGATCAAACCATAAATCCACCATACAATGCTTCATTACTGGCTACTGCAATTATTTATATTGATGGAGGACAATTAAAAAATGCATTTTATTTTAGCAAAATAGTTAGGTACATAGGCTATTGAGATAGCAAATTTGCTTACCATTCACTATGGATTAACTAGACTAAATGCTGGTGAACCAACAGCCAATTCTAAAAACGACTGAGTATTATCGAACAACCTATTCGGTTGGAGCAATAGTGTTTGTCTATTATTTTAACTAAATTATTATTATTATTAAATGACTAAATCCACAACCTTTTATTATTATTATTATTATTATTATTATTATTATTATTATTATTATTATTATTATTATCATTATTATTATTATGTCGACGTCTCATGTAATTTTAATGTAGAGTTGTAGTACGAATAGGAATTGTATTATCATATTTTACAATATTATGTTGCAGTGAAGTATATGTACTGTATTATTACGATTAGTAATTTTAATCTAGAATTGTATCACGGATAGGAAAGTAGGAAATAATATATTGTATTAGAAATTGTATTACCATATTTTAATGTACGATTATAGTACGAATAGGAATTGTATTACCATATTTTACAATATTATGCAAGCATTAATCACAAACCTTATAATACTAGTTTTTTCACGCGCATTGCGCGAATGAGATAGTGCCCAATATTTATTTTTAAATAAGTATTTCAAAGTATATCAATGCATGTTCATGCAAAGAGTAATCTAAAAACATAATAAGTGAGAATGAAGGTTATACCCTTCATTTATGTCCGTTTTTCCGTTAAGTTTTTTCATACGTTATGCTATAAAAATTGTACTTTACAATAGTTTGGACAAACATACCCCTACCGTTATAACTTCCGTTAACTTTTCCACTATTGTTACCATGCTCATGCATTCACCATATATTTTCTTATCTTCTTCAATAATAATATATATATACACATTATTATTTTCTTATCTTCTTTAATAATAATAATAATAATAATAATAATACACACATTATATATTGGTGTTGTATGTTAGTTATTTCCTAAAATATAAATATAAAATTTATAAAAATATTTTACAATATTATTATTATGTATAATAATTTAAATATATAAATCTAAATAAATTTAAAATTATAATATAAAATATAAATATTGGGCACCTATTTTTTGCGCATCGCGCATAAGAAAAACTAGTAAATTAATAAATTTGAATGTAAGGAATCTTTGCATTGTAGAAAATATAGACAATATAACAAATAAAATTATATATCTTTTTAAATTTTTTGATAATAATTTTTTAAAATAAAGTCTTTGTAGACATGGAATTATAAATTAAAGAAATGCATATGTATTATTTTTATTTTGTTGTAACTACTAATTTATTTAATTTAATAAGAATAATAATGTGGGTAGTTACTTTTGAATAATATACTTTAAAATATTCGTAGTATATGTTCAACAATATGTCAACTTTGATTAGATGATGTTCGAACTCAAGACCTTTATTATAGAAATTAGAGCAAATTGCCATTTTGGTCCACTGACCATAGGAGTCCTATTAATTTTCATCCACGACTTTCAAAAGTGTTAATTGCATACCATGACTTTTCAATTTGTATCAATTTCGATCACTCCGGCCAAATTACCGGCCAAATTCGCCGGAAAATTCAAAACCCTTAAATAATGAGGATATTTTAGTCATTTCACATATGTTTTCTTCTTCTACAGCGTCTTCTTCTTCTCCGGCGGACCTGCTCTGCTTCTCCGGCGTCTTCTTCTTCTTCTCCGACAACCTAATTAAGGTACCAAAAATGATCTCTACTTCCATCTCTGTGATAACCCCATCCTTATTCTTGAAAGACGATCAAATTTACGCTTCGTTTCTCCGAGCGATTACGGATTTCGAAGCCCACAGAGACATCCTCCGAGCGGACAAACAAATCTCGAATCTATTCAAACAAAATCCGGAGCTGTACATTAACTTCACCTGGTTCACCGCCGACGACAACTGTCGAAGCCATCGTGTTCGAGTATCAGAGACGATGGCACCAAGGTAAATATAATGTTTGATTTTAGGTATTGTAGATAGACATGGGATCGACTTGAATACTTGATCCAAAAGTAAAACTCAAATGTTTGTTCAAAATTTTTGATAAAACATGTAATACCTTTTTTTTTTTTTAATTTCTTTTTTAAAGATGAGATTTTGATACTTATTATATGAAATTCTCTTGCAGGTTCACGGGAGAAGAAGAAGACGCCGGAGAAGAAGAAGACGCTGGAGAAGAAGAAAAAACATATGTGAAATGACTAAAATACCCTCATTATTTTTAGGGTTTTGAATTTTCCGGCGAATATGGCCGGTAATTTGGCTGGAGTGACCAAAATTGATACAAATTGAAAAGTCATGATATGCAATTAACACTTTTGAAAGTTGTTGATGGAAATTAATATGACCCGTATAGTCAGTAGACCAAAATGACAATTTGCTCTAGAAATTATTAATGGGTAAGTTAAAAGTTAACGAAATATTAACGGAGAAGTTAATATTTAACGAAAAATTTAACGGATAATAATGTAATTAAGGATAAATTAGGAAATCTCAAGGAAAAATACAAATCTAAACAATCTGAACCATCCATTTGATTTAATAACTTGACCGTCATTTTTTCTACCCATTATAGGTCTAAGTTTCTTTGACTCTTATTAGTATATATATAGTATTATTAGTATAGTAGATAGATATATAGTAGATATATAGTACTCCGTAGTATTAGAGTGAATAGTATAGTTAAAATGAAAGATTTCGTTTCTATTAATAGTATAGATATAGATTCATGGACTAAGTTTATAATTTAGGAATAATTAATGGACTAAAATTGTCATTGTTTTCTTTATAAATTTATCTAAATATGTGTATAATTAGAGAATATATTAATCATATAAATTTTTATTTTTAATTTTGTATGCTATGAAAATACATACCTGGTCAAATCTATGTGAAGTCAAATTATATTTTTTTATTATATATTTTAATATTTTTTTCAATTTATCTGTTTTTAAAAAATTTATAGTAGCACATGTAAAATACTAATTAAGATCAAGAGTGAAATTAGCTCGGAAATAGTATTAAAAAGTTAAAAACAGAGAAAATAATTTTTTTTTTGAGTTCTACTGACTCTGAACAAAGATTCAACAGTCGCCTCCACTTCCGTCCACCTGGGAGTGTAAACCGGGTGCCACTAGACCACAAGTTCTTTGGAACATAAAAAATAAATTTAGGAAAGAAAAAGAGAAATGGAATTATTAAAAAAAATAAATAAATAAAAGAAAAGCGGACAAGTGAGGCAAGTGACGGAGGGCACTCTCGAAAGAGTTTCAAAAACCCTTTCACACAGCTACTTCTACTTTTCCCTCTCTGGTCTCAATTAACCGGCGGCAATAACGTTCCGAAAATCCACTCAAAACTCTCCGGCTATATTCTAGGGTTCCGACGACGCATTTCCGAAACGCACAGTTTCGCTCTCTACACCGTCCTGAGTATCGACCAAATGGAGAGAAGATTCGAGGAATCCTCCTCCATTCCTTCTCACTCCACCATCAACGGCGGCTCCGCCTCTCTGCCTTATCCTCCAGCACGACCTCCGAACTACACTTGTGGCCGAGTACAGGTATATTATTATTATTATTTATCTTTGAATTGCACCAATTAGCAATATCTCTGTATTGGTAGATCCCTTAGGTTTCTGCCATGCTACTCTCAATTAAAGCCGTAATGAAGCTGAGAGCATTGTTCCTTTTTGGGTTTTATGCTGTCTATTATGTTCGCTTCAATTTTATCTGTTTTTTATGATACTTTTTCTATATGTTTATAATACATGTGCCTTAGAAGCTTTTGGCATCATGTTAGATGCTGTAGAATGTGCGGTTCAATGTAGGAATATAACTGAAATCCAAGTTGGAAGAGTTCCACTTGATGTTGGCTCGTTTCTATGGAGGAGGGTGGTATGCTTATATGTGCAAGCAGATGCACATCTGTATATTTAGTTGAGGCCTTGAGGGTGTACAGCTTGCATTCTTTTTCCATGTCTATGCTTCTATATTATCTTGAGGGTTCATGGAAAAGTATGATTCGTTAGGGTTTTGAAGGGTTGTTTATTGTTATTATTATTATTATTATTTTTCATTTTTATTTTTTGGCAAATGTTTATATTTGCAGCCATGCCTAGGTATCTATATTTAGTTGGGGGTGTACATTGGTATTCCCGAGCATTGGGGTATTTTTTTTCCACTGTCTAGTCTCGAATGTAAATAACCTCTGTCAACAAGAAAGGAAGAGTTCTGTAGGAAGGTAAGGGGTAATTTGGAAGTGTATATTGAATCTAAAAACTTCCATTCATAAGAGTAGCATGATTATTTCTCCTGTTGGTTTATCATGGTGAACTTTGAATAGGTGAGAAAGTGAGAGGTTGTGAGCAGTTCCACCATGTTTCTATAAAAACTATTTTTCACTTTTTTTTTTTTTTTTTTTTTTTTCCCTTTCTCTTGCTCTTGAATGCCTTTTTACTTGTAGAGAAGTTTTAGTAAACCAATTTTTTATAAACCATTCTGGAGGTGGGCAATAAGTGTGGCTGCCAGTGTTTAGTTTCACTATCATGTGCCTGGCAATGAAATATTTTTATTCAAGGATGCTTAAATCCCATTAAAGGGTATAACCTTTCCACAGTGTAATTGATTTAAACTTTAAAGCACCTAATTTCTAGTTCCAATCTGTATTACTTGTCCAATTTACTAATACTTTGAGCTTGTTGGTCCAATTTGACTCTGGACTATGCTTGATTTCTAAATTCTGGTACTTAAACAAACTAGAGAAATGACTGTTTCTTGGTTGAACTGGGTGGCCCATTTTTAAAATATTGCATTAAACTATGACAAGGGAAATTGAGTCAATTGAATTTTCTTTCCTTTACCTGTACCATTTGAGCTTTTTGCACCGATTTGTGGAATCAAGGGTAAACTTAATCAGGATTTGAGGAAATGCTTACTAAATGTGCTAGACATTTATAAAGTTAAGGTAATAATTTCCCATTCTTGGACTATCTAATTTTTTTAGCATTAATTTGCTCAGAAGCAGCTAATTGCAAAGTGAAGCTTGAGCCTCCTAGGATTTTTCAAGTGCATTTTTCTTCTATTATATTCTCCCTTCCTTTCACACATTTGAAGCACCTATCTGTGAACAATCATAAGCATGACATGTCAGTAAATAGCAAGTGTCTTCTCATTCGTGACAAATAAGAATTACTGGTGAATCAGGAAACTACATCTTGGTTTCTGTTTCTAATTACAGGGAGCATTGGAACTTTTGGCATCAATTGATCCAATTGAACTCTGTGATGAAGCAAAAGTTGAGCATTGTCGAGCAACTAGAGATCTGAGAAGCTGTGGGCGCCATGTACAAAGTGTGTTAAGTTCATGTGGGCATGCATCTTTATGTGAGGAATGCAGCCAGAGATGTGATGTTTGCCCAATCTGCAGGGTTCCTTTGCCAAAAGATGGAAATAGACTTCGGCTTCGTATCTATTATGAGTGCATAGAGGCTGGTCTTATCTCAAAGAGGTGTGATGACAGGTTACAGGAGAAGGAAGATGGCGAGAAACAACTAACTGCTGATATTCAACGGCTTTATTCCTTATTTGATGTTGCACTCGAGAACAACTTGGTTTCTTTAATATGTCATTGTATCCTTTTCCTCCATTTTTATATATGATGCACATTGTCAGTATGTTTCCTAATCCTTGATATTGACCTAATTGACTTTTATGATTGTCATGTGATCATGTAGCTTATCCTTGACAAATTATGAAAAGGTAGATAGGTAAAATTATCCTCACAATCCCCTAAATATGCCTGAAAGGGTATCAGTAGTTTCATGTTATTAGTTTGTTGTTGGCCATGTTGGGAACATATTGTTATGACTACTCTGAAGTAACTACAGCCTGGCAGGTTTTTGAAATGATATATCATCTGTTCACTTCTCCTTAACAGAAAGCTAACAGATGTTACAGATGTTTGTATGGATGAGAGTGCAGTATCTAGTGATCCTGTGATTGCCTTTTTGCTTGATGAAGTGGTTGTGAAAGATTGGTGCAAGAGGACTTTCAGAAACATTCTGGCTGAAACTCAAGTGATATGTATCCTATGGATTTAACTTTGTTCAATCATAACTTCATTTTTATTAGGGAAGGAACTAGTGGTTTAATATTCCTTGATATTCTCAATAGATAATCATTCAGTGCATGGAATGGAAGAAAGCTTGAGCACACTTCTAAAGTTGTCTGTGAAATTATCTGGATTGTCCAATGTTATTGAAGTTTTGGAATCGTCATTTAAACATTCTCTTTCGGCGAAGCTTCATGATCTACATCATCTTCAAGAGTGTATACTAAAAACAAAGCAGGTTAAATTTTCTATACTTCCTACTCACCAAGCTTGTGTATTATTCATTTACATATGGATGTTTCACTAATTATTTAATGCATTAAATTCCATATTTAGTAACCTATGAAAGTAAATTTGGTAAAAGAGTTTGAATATAGTTAATTGTTCTTTCTATTTGTGGGATTTTATTCAAGTAGAAGTTTGCTTAATTTTGAGCTGGACAGTGGTTATTATATAAGCATATAGATAGAGGTTTTTTTTTGGGTAGTTTTTACTGGTGTTACATGCAATCTATTCCAGATATGTTGACTATTTGATGATTGGATGGTTCATGTTTTTGGGAAATTCTGCTCAGGAACTTTTGTTATTGGGTAGTCTTACTTGATAATGACCTCTTAACTTGGCCTTTTGGAATATGTAGCACATGGATATGATGATTTGGTGTATACGACATAAATTTCTTGAGAATGTGAGCTCTCGCTTCCATGGTTATGTTGCTTCATGGAGGACTTTTGTTTGTGAAAGAAAATCTGCTGCCATCAAGCGTGCATGGCCAGATTCAGTAAATCATTCTGAAGAGGCAAGTGGACGCTCAACGCTTTTTATTGAAGATGCACTTACAAATCTTGAATCAGATCTGGGTGATACTGATGAGGTCCAGGAAGAATTTGATATTTCATGTTTGCAAAAAGATGGAAGATCTTCATTTTTACGGTTAAAAATAGGGGGAATGGCTGTTTGTTACCCATTTGAAAATTTGCGTGCCGCTACAGATATTCTCTTTTTACAGGGAAGTTCAGACCTAGTGGTTGCAAAACAAGCAATTGTATCCTTTTCAATTGTATTGAGTGAATAATTATAGTTATAATTTGGGATGAAATTATTCTTTTCTACTATACCTTAACTCTTCCATAGTTTTTGTATTATATTTTTGACCGGCAGTGGACTGTACCTGACGAGGATTGGAGATACATTATTGACGACTTTGCTACTACATTTTGTGTTTCAAGGCACTCCATATTGGAATCCCTTGTATTTTTTCTGTTGGATGACCACAGTGATGAAGCTTTGCAGGTGATTTCTGTCTTCCAAAACTTAGGAGTTTTAAGCTAATATATGCCAGTTCTTTCACCATTAAGCACCCTACTTCATCATGTTTTGTAGCCCTATCTTTTATTTCTTTTTATACAGTAATATTTTTATTATATCATATTCATGCACTCAAAAAATTTTCATGCATGTTTTATTCTGGAAGTTAGAGGATAATATTCTCTAGGACTCACTTCTCTAGGAGAAAGACTTTTTTAAGGAAAATTGCCTATTGAAACAGAACAACCAAAAGCTGAGTCTATTTTCTTTTTCCAAAAAAATTAGTCCTATCATATTTTACCTGTAAGGTTCACATTTTCTAACTGTAGGTCAAACTAACACTTCTGACACTTTTTTAGTCTCTAATTAAAAAAAGTTCTTACAATTTTTAAATGTAACTTATATTCAATAGAATTTTTTCATTTCTAAATGTATAAATTTTATTTTTCCACACCAAATTTAATTCATATAAAATGGAATTGTAAACCATTTGAGTCAACTGTCTTTAATTGAACCAGACACCTAAGATAAGGTGTATCCCTGTATGAAATATTCTACTGCTATAATGCTATTTAGGGTGCATTTAGTTTCTGGAAAATTTTTCCAGAAAAATGATAAACAGAAAACAGAAAATGTGTTTTTTAGCACTGTTTTCCATTTTTCCATCTGGAAAATTGTTTTTCCATTTTTCCAATTTAACAAGGGTTCATTAAAAGTTTTAGATTACTATGAGAGGTAAATACCTTGTATCATTTCATATGCTGACCATTGACTTTTATCTCTAGGAAGCTTGCCGTCTTCTCCCAGAAATCTCAAGTCCCACAATTCATCCTAAAGTAGCTCAGGTTCTGTTAGAGAGAGAAAATCCTGATGCAGCTCTTATGGTTCTGAGGTGGTCAGGACGAGATGGAGTACAGTTGGTTTCACTAGGAGAGGCTGTGACTGCAGTTCGAGTACGAGTGGAGTGTGGACTTCTATCTGAAGCTTTCATGTACCAGAGAATGGCGTCTGCTAAAGTCATGGAAAAGAAGTTACGAGATGAACCATTTCATGATGCTTTGCATGGCCTAAAGGATGAACACTGTTCTTGGGATATGTGGGTGGAAACTTTGGTCTCTGAAATTTGTTGTCTCTGCATCAGGAGGAATTTGGTAGATCGCATCATAGAATTGCCGTGGAACTCTGATGAGGAGAGATATCTTCATAAATGCCTGTTCGATTTTGCCATAGAAGATCCTTCAGCGGTTACTGGAAGTCTTCTTGTTGTTTACTATTTACAGGTACTAAATCTTCAATATTTACAACAGCAGAATAGTTATTTTTTCAAAAACATCTGCTCAAAAATAGCCTATTTGTTTCAGAACTATATTTCTTGCTGGTGAGTGCATAGTTATCACGGCGCCCTGTTAAGTCGCGGCGCCTCCCGACCGCGCGTCGCCTAGGCGACAAGTTAGAAAATACTATATATATATATATAACAATTAAACATATAAATTGTACTGCACCCGCCCACTGCCCACTGCCTAGCCTACTGCCCACTATCCACTGATATTATTAACCAAAGAAGTGGCAGGATGGCAGTTTATAACCCAAAACCATGGGAAGACAAACAGTCGCAGATGGAGAAAACCAAAGAAAATGGAGAAGAAAGAAGAACAGGAAAGAAGAAGAAAGAAGGATGATTCAGGCAGTGGGAGGGTGACGCCGGTAGGAGGGCGACAGGGACGGCGACGGGCGATGGCTGTGGGAGACATTAGTCGACGCACTAGATCTGAAATCCTTTCTTCTTCTCTCTTCTTATTAGGTCAAACTTTAAAAAAAAAAAAAAAGAAATTACTAAAATGGGTCGGGTTTGTGGGTTGGATGCAGGGTCGGCGTCCATGGCACCCGCCTGCGACGCCTGGCCGACGCCAG
>CM008343.1:28259918-28273599 GCA_002525835.2 Ipomoea batatas
TATATCCCTTGTATTATACTAAGTTGATGTTGGAATAAGATTTCTATAATTACACTTTGTTTCTTTTATTTCCCTGCACTTTGCCTCTCTCGTTTTGCCATATGATAATCCGTTTCACCAGGGAGCGTTGCAAGCTAAAGGGAACAATTCACAATGGATTAATGGAATCAATTACAACACGTTATCAACACGATATACTTCTTCGGTAAACGGTATGCTTATTTTCTGTTATCATTCATAATTGTTAAAATTGCCTAAAATTGCATATTTGTATCATGGATTAAGAGATTATGCATATTTTTAATGTATTGCTTGATATGGAATACGTTTATGCCCTATGTTTTTATATGTGAATTCATACCCGTGATTATATATATATACATGTGTATTTTTTGGTGCGGAGTATGCTTAGCAATTCTAAGCTTCCAAACTCGTTGTGGGCTGAAGCACTTAAGACGGCAACGTATATATTAAACCGTGTTCCAACCAAGGCTGTCCCTAAGACACCATTTGAGTTATTCAAAGGTTGGAAACCGAGTTTGCAACATATACGTGTTTGGGGATGCTCGTCTGATGTGAGGATTTATAACCCACACGAAAAGAAACTTGACTCAAGGACCATTAGTGCTTTCTTTACTGGATATGCACAATCGTCTAAGGGTTATATGTTTTATTGTCCATCTCATATTACTAGGATAGTGGAATCAAGAAATGCTATGTTTCTTGAAGATGACTTAATCAGGGGGAGTGATCTATTTAAGGACTTAGTCCATTCATTTGATCATACGGACTCTCAGTCTTCTACGTCATCTAGTGGCTCAAAACCCTATTGTTGTAAGATTTTTTCTAATAATATATATGTTATATATTAGGGCCTTAATTAAGTGGTGCAAGTTGACTAGGCTTATTAAGTGGTTTGGTTGTACTAAATAACTAGTAGTAGTTATTCAACCAGACTCTGTACCTATATAAACCTGTATTGATGGGATACAGGACAAGAATTGTATAGCACATATAGTTCATGGCACTCATACTGCTCAGTAGACACCAGTACATCATCAAGGATTCAGAGCCAAGTATGAGACAAATATGGCTGACGGTCTACTGTTCAAGAGGCATTATATCTACTGTGGCTGGAGATTAATACGGCTTACGCTTCCGCTACTAAGAGGTTAGGTTTCTCGTAAACCATTCTATATAGTTAGATTATTTATATCTAACATTTGGTATCAGAGCCTTTATAATCTCTGCCCGATTGACTGTTTTTTGCCTAAAACAATATTAAGTTTATATACATTAAGTTCTTAGTATATGTTTTGAGTTTCAATTACATTCCTCCTAATTCATAAATATGCATCTAAAATATATCTTTTGATATAATTAAGCAAGATATTATGTATATTTTTTCAATGGATTATTCGTAATTGATTTAGGATGGCAAGAATTAATTTTTTGATTGATTTTGAACTATTGATTCAATTTCAACATTAAGTAAGATTTTAATTCTCAAAATTTATGCCTGGAGTTGTTTTTTTTTTCCAAGCTACTGCTACGTCGTTTAATCCGGATTTTGGCCGATTTTGGACACTGTCGATTTGCGGGCGGCAACGTGACTAAGGCAGAGGACGACAAGGATGCTGGCGGCGTGATGAAGTGATCAAGACCATAGTCTTGATAGCTAAGCAGCCTTAGGGACTTTCTTGTCTTTTAGCTCTCTTTTGGCAGTTATAACTGCTTCTTGCTCTGTATATAAACCAGCTGTTACCTTCTTGCTAAGCACGATTTAGCAATGATAATGCACTCATTCTCAGTTCCCCTCTTAACCTCTCTCTGTCCTCTTAGCTAGCTAGTTCGTCATGGTATCAGAGCGCTACTGGAGCTATGCGGCGGCGGTGGTGATGGAAACAGACAGCCATGGAACTGGAGCAGAGAACGCCGGAACTTCGTCGAACCAGGCAGCGACGAACCAGCGCAACGATGAATTCGATGATCCTTATTTTGTTCACATTACAGAAAACCCCAATTTAAGCCTTGTTTCACCTCCTCTCTTTGAGCTCAACTACTCTTCTTGGAGTAGATCAATGAGAATCACACTGGAGGTCGAAAACAAATTCGGTTTTGTTAATGGAAGCATTCCAAGTCCAGAGGAGAACGATCCAAAGCTAGCATCGTGGAGAAGATGCAATCGGATTGTTTCGATTTTGAGATCTCTTAACCCTAGCATTGCGGACAGCGTAATGTACTTCGATAGAGCGTCAAACATATGGAATGCTCTTCAAAAAGGTATTCACAGTCCGATCAACACAGAATTTCAGAAATTCAGAATGAAATTTATAGAAATGTTCAAGGAAACATGACTGTTAATGAATACTTCACCAAGAGCAATGCTATGTGGCAGCAACAGAATGTATTGAGGCCTTTAATGCTATGTGAATGTACACCTAGATGTTCTTGCACTCTCATGATGAGAATGCAAAAGGAAAGAGAAGAAGACCAGATAATTCGGTTTCTGGAAGGATTAAATGAAGAATATGAAACTGTCAAGTCTGGAGTATTGGTGATGGATCCCATCCCTGATATGGAGAAGGTTCTAAATATGACTCTGAAAGTTGAAAAGAAAATCAAAGGATCAATGAATCAAAAGTGTACTGATTTCATTCAAGCAAATGCCATACAGAACTATCCAAGCCAATCTGGAGAAGAACAATCTGTTGTGGCAGTTTCAGCTCTTAATAACAGGAAGAAATTCACCAACACTGGAGGAAGGAATGTGCCTAAGTGCATATACTGTGGCATGCTTGGACATACCATAGAGAAATGCTATAAAAAGCATGGTTACCCCCCTGGATGGGTAGCAGGTTATAAATCCAAGAATAAACAGTTTCAAGATGCACAACAAGTCTCAAATGCATCTGTGAACCAAATTGGTGACATTGGGCTATCTTCTGACCAATTCCAAAAGTTGGTATCTATCTTGCAGAATCAAGTAAAGGAAGCCAAGCTTCAAGCAATGCTGTCATGACAGTTGTTAATCCTGGAATCAAATCAGATTTCAAAGATGCTGAAGAAACTCAGAATGAAGGTAATCTCATTCCTAGTCTACATGTCAATGCTGTTTTAAACTTAAATGCAATATGGATATTGGATTCAGGTGCTACAGATCATATTACATGCTCCTTAGAATATTTTGAAACATATCATAAGATCCAAGGTATATCTGTGAAATTGCCTAATGAAGAAGTTGTCAGTGTTAATTGTGTGGGACAAATCAGACTTAATAAGAACATATTGCTTAAGAATGTGCTGTATATCCCAAGTTTTGCTTTCAATATTGTATCTGTCAGCAAGTTGACTAAGCAAACAGGATGTAAACTTGTTATGGAAGTTGATTCTTGCAATATTCATGGACCTCTTGGGAAGGTGGATGGTTTTTGCTAAGGAAAGGAATGGTTTATATTTGATCAATCATCCTCCTGCTGTCAAGGTGAAGGTTCAAAATGTTAGTAAATCTGCTAATATTCAGTGTAATAGTTTGACAGCAGAGCTGTGGCATAACAGACTAGGCCACTATCCTGTAATTAAAATAGCCTCTTTGAATGGAATAACGTCTGATTTTTGCCATAAACAATCTGATTTTATTTGTGATGCATGTCACCTTGCTAAGCATAAGAGATCTACATTTCTTGTTAGCACTTCTAGAGCTGAAAACTGTTTTGATTTGATCCATATGGATGTTTGGGGTCCATTTGCTGTGGCATCTCTCAAAGGAGAACACTACTTTTTAACAATAGTTGATGATTGTAGTAGATTTACCTGGCTGCATTTAATGAAAAACAAATCAGAGGTTAAGGGCATATTTCAGAATTTCTACAACTATGTATACACTCAATTTGCAGCTAAGATCAAAGTAGTGACAACAGATAATGGTACTGAATTTTTAATGAATCTCTTTTTTTATGAGAAAGGAATTGTTCACCAAAAGTCTTGTGTGTACACACCCCAACAGAATGGGGTGGCAGAGAGAAAACATCAGCATGTTTTGAATGTTGCCAAGGCTCTAAGGTTTCAATCTGGACTGTCTACAAATTTTTGGGGTCACTGTGTATTACATGCTTCATATCTCATAAATAGACTTCCCACTGATGTGAATGGTGTCATACTCCTTTTGAGTTGGTAACTGGCAAAGCAGTTGATTATGACCAATTTAGATCCTTTGGTTGCTTATGCTATGGTGCAACAGTTACACAAGGGAGAAACAAATTTCAGCCAAGGGCAAGGAAATGTATTTTCCTGGGATTCCCAGCTAATGTGAAGGGCTACATCTTATATGATATGACTAACAAAATTGTTTTTGTCTCTAGAGATGTGAAATTTCAAGAACATGTATACCCTTTCAAGGATCAAGGTCCAGGGGCCACAACAGAATCCAATACAGCTGAAAGGATCATTCTATCATTACCATTGGTGCCTACCTCAATTGAAACAGAATCCTTCTTAGAACCTGTGAGCAGACTTGATTCTGAAGTCATGACAGGTAATGAGAATTGTGATCAAAGTGAACACACTGAAGTTAATGAGGAGCTGACAAATAATCAACCATTCAATGATGCTATCAGTAATGACAATCCACCACAGAATCATAGTGAACTGCCACAACCTAGAAGATCAGCAAGGTTAAGGACTGTACCACCAAGCCTACAAGACTACTATTGTCAGTCCTTGATGGGAGACAAAGCTAGCATGAGAACATCTCCTCATCCAATACATAAATTCATCTCATATGACAGCCTACCCTCCTATATTTCATCCATTATCTCCACACATGAACCACATTCTTACAAGGAAGCAGTTCAAAGTAAAGCATGGAAGCAAGCCATGCAGTCTGAAATAGATGCCCTAGTTCAGAACAACACATGGACTTTGAAAGATTTACCTACAGGAAAGTCTCCAATTGGATGTAGGTGGGTGTATAAAATCAAACACAAAGCAGATGGTTCAGTGGAGAGATACAAAGCTAGGTTGGTTGCCAAGGGTTATACTCAACAACTAGGGGTGGATTATATTGAAACTTTTAGTCCTGTGGCCAGAATGACCACAATCAAAACCTTTTTGGTTGTGGCAGTTGCTGAAGGGTGGGACATTCAGCAGCTTGACATCAACAATGCATTCCTACATGGGACATTCAGTGGTCTTAATCTATGTCAGAAGAAATACACCCTAGAAATCCAGCAAGAGAATGGCTTCTTGGATGCCAAACCTGCAAAAACACCATGTGTTCCAGGCCAAAGACTCACACACACTGATGGCATATTGCTTGACAGACCTGAAACTTTTAGAAGATTGGTTGGCAAGCTTATGTATTTAACCAATACTAGGCCTGATATCTCTTATGCAGTCCAGCAGCTAAGTCAATTTGTGGATAAGCCCAGAGATACACATTTGGTTGCAGCTCATAAAGTGCTAAGATACCTTAAAGGTGCACCTGGAAAAGGGTTATTCTATGATTCTAAATCTCAGATCAAGTTACAAGGCTTCTCTAATTCAGACTGGGCTACTTGTACAGAAACAAGGAAATCCATCACAGGTTACTGCATTTACCTTGGTGAGTCACTAATTTCTTGGAAGACAAAGAAACAAGCCACTGTTTCAAGGTCTTCATCTGAAGCTGAGTATAGAGCATTGGCTTCAACAGTGTGTGAAATCCAATGGTTGTCATACTTGTTGGCAGATTTAAAATCAGACTGCAGCATTCCCATTCCTTTATTTTGTGACAACAATTTTGCTGTTGCAATAGGGGAGAACTATGTCTTCCATGAACGCACCAAGCACATTGAAATTGATTGTCATGTGGTAAGGCAAAAAGTTCATGAAAGAGTGATCAAGTTGCTAAGCATTCCTTCTCACAAACAGATTGCAGATGGCTTTACCAAGGCTCTCACCAAGCCACTGTTTGACACCTTCCATTCTAAGCTGGGCCTTCAGGATCTTCATGCTCCAGCTTACGGGGGGATGATGAAGTGATCAAGACCATAGTCTCGATAGCTAAGCAGCCTTAGGGACTTTCTAGTCTTTTAGCTCTCTTTTGGCAGTTATAACTGCTTCTTGCTCTGTATATAAACCAGCTGTTACCTTCTTGCTAAGAACGATTTACCAATGATAATGCACTCATTCTCAGTTCCCCTCTTAACCTCTCTCTGTCCTCTTAGCTAGCTAGTTCGTAACGGCACTACGAGATGGCTGGAGGGACGACGAAAGTTTAAGAAAAGAAAAGGAAATTCAGTTTTCTTTATCGGCGTCGTCGCGGCTGAGGAGGACGATTGATAGGCCCTCTGTGTTGCTGGTTTTGAGGCGACGAACGACGGCGTTGTCGCGAACAGGGCAAACGGCGACCATGGTTACTAACATCGCGACTCGGAGACGGAGGCAATACGGCGCTGGTTCTTCCTTCTCCTGTCGGCGCCGCGTCAAGCTAAGACGACGCTGGCGAACATCAAGCGCAGCTGAAGCTTCTTCCTTCTCCTGTCGGCGCCAGCACCGCATCAAGCTAAGGTCCGTCTTTGATTTTAATTAACAGAAGAAGGTGATTTTATATAGTCTGGGTCGGGTCTGGCCCAATTCGGGCCAGACCTGGACCATACATTAAAACAAAACAAAAAAAAATTGGGCCTATTTAGCTTGTTTTAGTTTTTTTTTTTATCATCACAGTTGAACTTCTTCTTGTTAATTATTCAATTTAATTCCTCTATTATTAAATTATCATTCAATTTTAAGCAAATATTAAGTATTAAATTTGTTATTTGAATTTGAATTTAATATTGAGGGTTATATTAAATTGCCTAAAGTATTGCAATTTATTTAAGGATATATGAGTTAATAATACATTAATATGCAAATTCAAGCATGCTATGTATATTTGTCAAATATTTTATTATTGTTTGAATTATACATTCATTAAAGCGTACATTAAGATTGAATTTAGCATATTATTAACTCATATTATATATCATTCAATTTTGGATCCTTAGGTCAATTTAAGTCATTATGGCCTATTAAAGTAGCTTGTTTGGTTTCTCATTTAATTTGAGCATATTTTTTAGTCCTATTATTGATTTGGGACTTTAAAACCTATTTTGAACAAGCTAATTTGGGACCTATCTTGGGTCATTAAAGTATGGATTCTACCATTATTGATTGATATTTGAATAATAATTATAGCTCATTCTGGATTTATAATATGGTTATTAAGTTTTAATTATTACTATCCACCATATTTTGGTAATGGTATTCAGTGATGGTAATAATATTAAGTTTGGATCTATTTTAGTACTAGACCATTTTTCGTCCATGTTATAGCTCACTTGGACCATTAAGAATTATAGGTACAATTTGAGCATATAAGTGCTATAATTATTGTCTTGACCTGTGTTTTTGAGACATTAAGGATTTAAGAATTTAATTACTATTTTGGCCATTAAGAATTATAACTATTGTTTAAATTGGTTATGATTTTCAAGTTTATCAATAGTTTTCAGGGCCTTAATAATAATATTAATTCTTTAATAGTAATTTGGTTATTACCTTAAATTCAGTCTCCCTAAATATTATAATAGTCATGTTTAAGTATTATATGATATTGAGATTAGTATTTGGCATCCCTTAATTACAGTTTTGCCTTTATTTTGTTTGGCATTATTAATTACTGTTATTAAGTTTAGGGACTAATCTCATTTATTGCCTTTTCATAATAATTTCTTGGTAATCTACCATATTTGGTACATTGGTAAGATTACCCATGTCACTTTATTCTACATGACTGTAAATGTTGGTAATTAAGTCCTACCAACAAATCTTTTACATACCATTGGACGTTGCACTGAGGTTACTGACACCAACAATAAAGATGGGGAGAATTATGAAGTTTTTTTTTCCTTATCTTGTGAATTGTCATCGTTGTTCGATAAATCATCCAGTGATCCTCAAATCTCAATCGACCTCATTCAACTAATTTCCTAGTTCCTACTTCCTAGTTGACTAGTAGTTCATATTGTTCTTCTTCTTCCTGTCAACTCAACACTTAAGGAATATTAGCAAAAACAAATTATGCAATATAAAATAATTAAACATTAGACAATTATAAAGTTGGCTCAGTAAGCTTTTTGTCCATATCAAAGTTAGGATTAAGGGCAAATTGCTACAACATCCCCATGAGAATTGAGCAACATGCCAGCTTAATCCCTTATTTTTCATATCATTGGTGGAAACTTTCATCATCGCCATAAATACGTAAATACATAATAACAGATTAAAATGTGTGTCAAATACAGTCATAGAAACGTTACCAGCATACTCAGCAATCTAGCACACAACTACACAAGCGTCTATGTGTCCAACTTTGCCAACTTAAGAACTTACCAACAAAAGTAGCAACTAACAAGTTACCAAGCCAAAATAGGAGTATAGGACAACTAGGGGCAGCAACTAATTAAAATAGTTACCAAGCCCCAGTGTCTCACTGTCTCATCACTCATGAGTCATGAATAATATTATACATAATACATTAATAAAAGAATATAAACTATAAAGTATAAAGCATAACATTCAGTAGAAGGACTGACAGAAGCAGTAGGGACAACAGTAGGAATACTAGAGGGAGTAAAGGCAGCATAATCATCAAACAACTCTGTCAAAGAAGCAATCACTTTCCCATAGTATGTTTTACCTTTTTCGTCACCATACATGTGATTGATTTGAGTTGGCATGTACTCTAATTTGTCCCTAGGGTCTAGAATGTTTGCAAAGAATATCATCAAGTTCATCTTATCTATATCCCCCAATATTTTTCAATAATACACACATGACAATAATACACAAAAGTACAGAAATCCAGAATCAGAAACTCAGAAAGACATGCACTTCAAAGTTCATCATTTTTATAAATTTCATAATTGGGGCTTAAGGGTCATACATTCATTAACTTGTAAACAATTAAACATACAGTGATACAATCACTGTATCACAGTAATCGCGTAAAGAAATCCAGAATCAGGAACTTGTCAACCTATATAGCTCATCATTTTCTGGATTTCAACCTTGGGACTTACGCATTTCAGTATTTCACACTAGCACACGGCTTCCTCCATTTTTAGATTTTCACCAACAAGGGTCAAGGAATACAAATAACACAAATTAAATTTATTCAATACTAATAAATCTAGAAATCAGGAACTACTACAGTTCATCATTTTTCTGGATTTCAACCCCGGGGCTTACACTGTTACACATTTCAGTATTTCACACCGGCACAGTGCTTCCACCTTATTCGCATTTTCACCAACAAGGGTCAAGGAATACAAATAAGTGAATAACACATATTTATAAAACTAGGGTTTGCAATAAACAGTCAGTATTTCCACTAGAATATCATTCAATAACAGAACATATCACAAATTCGCATAATATGATAATAAGTTTAAGAAATCAAATTTGTATAACTAGGATTTGCAATAAACAGCCAGTGCTTCCACCAAAATATCATACAATGACAAAACATATCACAAATTCGCATAATATGATAATAAATTTGATAATCAAATTTATAAAACTAGGGTTTGCAATAAATAGTCAGTGATTCCACCAGAATATCATACAATGATAGAATATATCACAAATTTGCATAATATGATAATAAATTTAAGAAATCAAATTTATAGAACTAGGGTTTGACGATTTACTTCGTTTCTCACAAATATCCCAGAGAACAATGGCTTCTTTGTACAAATATCACCACTCGAAGTCGACGACACCACCACAGGCCACAACACCACTACACCAGTACAGCTTCCCCAGACTACCACCAGACTATAGAACAAGTGGAACTCAGAGTCTCAAAGAAGTAGAGAATAGATTAGAGTAGATAGAACTCAGAGAAGTAGAGAACTCAGAGTCTCTAACTCTCAGAGTCTTAGAGAAATCAGAATCGCGAAGGGATAAGGGAGAGATCAAAGATCATAAAAGAGAGAAGTGAGAGCTCAGACAGAGAGAACTCAGAGAAGGAACCCTAGATTCTACAATCGCGACTGCGCAAATGAGGAAACACTTGGATTTCAGCCTTATCAGCATATATATATATATATAGAGAGAGAGAGAGAGAGAGAGCGAGAGAGAGAGAGTTAGAGTTGAGTTCAAGTCTGCTCCTTAGGTGTGGCCGTGCGGCTATTTTTCAGCCATTAGATGACAGCAAGTCATTAAATCAACATGCAATATATATGTGTTACAATACATACCATTCTACGTGCTAAAATGCATCAAATGACAGATAAAACACATCATTCCACACTATAACCAAATGCACATATTCACTTAAAATTCATCAACATACGTAATAAAACACATCATTTTACGTATTAAAATGCACCACAACGTTCCTCATGTCAAATTATAAACATGCACTATTTACACATATTAGAAAAGAGTTAATACATCCAATGGTTCTCCGAGTATTAGCTATTTACTAGTTGTGGTCCCTCGACTTTTATATGACCTCCAATGGTCCTCCAAGTTTTAAAAAATAACCACATGTGGTCCTTTTAGGATGTCTCGTGGTCATTTTTAAACTTGGGTTATTTTAAGAATTTGGACCACGGGTGGTTATTTTTTAAAATTTGGAGGACTATTGGAGGTCATTTAAAAGTCAAGGGACCACAGCTAGTAAATCACTAATACTCGGAGGACCATTGGGGGTATTAACTCTATTATTAGAAAATATGTGCTAAAATATGCACCATTCTACATATTAAAATGCACCACAATGTGTGTTAAAATGCACAATTTCACTTATTGAAAATTCACATCCCAGATTATAAACATGCACTATTACACTTATTAGAAAATATGTGTTAAAATGCACACCATTCTACGTATTAAAATGCACAAGAAGAGGGATTAAAACACACCATTCCACAACATAGTTAAACACCATTCTACATATGAAAATGCACTAGCGAATGGATTAAAACACATCATTCCACAACACAGTTAATATACCAACATACGTAATAAAACGCACCACAGCATGTATTAAAACGCACCACACCATGTACTAAAATGCACCATTTCAATTCATGTAATATAGATACTAAAATTACCAAAAATATCCTCCACTTAACATACGCGAACTGCAATTGCCACCATTAGATTAATCCAATTGGATGACACATATACAATCGCATGACCGCATGGGAGCTCACGTCCGCATTTGAGCTACTTTCTATATATATATATANATATTGGAATTTAATTTCTTGATAATCAATCAAAATAGTTACATTATGAGTGAAAATTATCAAGACACCCCGTTGCATAACGTTGGATATTGAAAGATATAACATGATCACGCACATTAATATCTAAAAAATCATTATCGTAAAGCAAATGTAATTGTATATCATATCATAAATTTGTACATGTACAACTTTTTGTTGGAGTCAGTAAACAAAATATTACAAACTGTTTTAATATAAAAAAAAAAATAAGTACATCAATATTTTTGTAGGCATACGATTCGTAGTTATGCAACGGGGTGTCTTGATAATTTTCACTCATAATGTAACTATTTTGATTGATTATCAAGAAATTAAATTCCAATATGTCGACCATAAACCCACCGGGACAAGCCTATTCGTATCGGCTAGTGGAGTGGTGACAACAATTGAAATTTTTTATTTACGATTTACATGAATGAACCGACTCATGTCCGCTAAAAACAAGGTCATTTCATTCAGCAAATCTATAAACTTATATATATAAATATTTTTTTTTGCGACAATTTTTTATTTAAATAAAAAAATGTCGCGAATTTTAATTGAAATATGTAGACGATTTGCAAGTCTTAATTGAAATTCGAGTTAATACTCATTTTGGTCCCCCGACTATTAGGTAATGCGTAATTTAGTCCCTCAACAATAAAAGTACCCAATTTAGTCCTCTAACTTGTAAAATTATGCCTAATTTGGTCCTCCGTTACAATTGTCATCCATTTGCCATCAAAAAGAGGGGCAAAAATGTCATTTTCAATAGTCGATGGACCAAAATGGGTACTTAATAGTCGAGAGACCAAAATGGGTACTTTATTATTATTATTATTATTATTATTATTATTATTATTATTATTATGGACCCATCTATATTTATACCACAAAATGGCCACTTAAAATGCCATTTTTAGTGCTATTTTTCAACCATCACCCACATGAATGAAAATGATTTTCAAGGGAATTTTGAAATCGGAAACAATTGCGTTCAACGGTTGATTCCTGTATAGCAAAGGTAGGTGTAACCCTTTGAACCTTGCCTCGTGAGATCTATGTACTCTACTACCTGTACGGTAGAACACGATGTCTTTGAACCGACTGCCGTTTGAATCTCACACAGGAACCTTCCAACCACGTTTTGTTCTCATGACTGTGCCCATTTTGGTCGTGGGACACCGTTTCTGGTTCTGCAAGAGTTTCTAAAGAATTATGCCCCTTCAATTCTCTTTGAAGCGACCCTCACTTCTCTCTCACATAGGTGATTCTTTCTCGAGTTTCCCGCAACTCAACATATGTCCTTTTGACATTGCATACATAGCATATGTCAGATGACAATCGAATCATTAAAGCACTAGTGTGCTAGCCTCGATCGGGAGTCACTGTTTTAACGAGGAGTGGTAGGGAGTCCGGGGACCCCCATAGTGACACGCTATTCCATAATTTAGTTATCCCATTGAACCTAGGTGCCAGCTAGGTTGGGTATCCACTATGGAATTTTTAGTCCAAGGGCTTTAGACCCATTCCCCGTGCCAACTTCTCGACAACTTCTTTGCTCAACCCTTTGGTTAGCGGATTTGCTATATTGTCTATTGACCTCACGAAGTCAATCGAGACAACACCAGTTGCGAGGAGTTGTTTAATGGTGTTATGTCTACGACGCATATGTCTAGACTTACCATTATAAATCTAACTCTGTACTCTCCCAATTGTTGCTTGACTATCACAATGCACACAAATTGGAGGTACAGGTCTTTCCCAACTAGGAATATCTTCCAAAAAATGGCGTAGCCATTCAGCCTCTTCACAGCACTTGTCCAAGGCAATCATTTCTGATTCCATTGTAGACCTAGCTATTACTGTTTGCTTGGAAGATTTCCATGCAACGGCTGCACCGGCTAGTGTAAACACATAACCACTCGTGGATTTAGAATCCTTAATGTCAGATATCCAGCTAGATATCTTACATAGTGTAGTCCGAGATCACGAGTATACCTCAAGTATCTCATGACCCTCACTATTGCCTTCCAGTGAATCACATCGGGATTGCTAGTATACCTGCTAAGTTTACTAACAGCAAAGGCAATATCCGGCCTTGTACAACTCATAAGATACATCAAACTACCAATTACCGAGCATATTCTACTTGAGAAATACACTCTTCGTGGTTCTTGGTTAGTTGAACATTTGTATCAAACGGTGTATTAGCCAATTGATTATCATCCTTGTTAAACTTTTCAAGGATTTTATCAACATAATGAGATTGGCTCAACACAAGACCATCAGGTCTTTTAATGATTTTAATCCCGAGGATTAAATCAGCCAAACTCATATCCTTCATGTCAAATCTTGCATTTAACATGTTCTTGGTAGAC
>CM008343.1:28275700-28298193 GCA_002525835.2 Ipomoea batatas
CCTGTTGATTTCCTGAATATGAAGACCGGCTTTCTTTCCATGTTAGTGCACGCTGTCATCTTCGGTTTGCTCCTCATTCTCTTTCTTGTTGTTCTCAATATTCATCTCTATGCATAACCACTTTTTAGCTTCCATCGGCTGTTGGACTATGGATTCAATTATGCTAGCTTGATTTTTTACTTTTATGTTTGTTTTTTTGAAAATATACTTTTATGTTTGTTAATTCTATCGTTTGTATAATGATCTCATCTAAGAATATGGGAATTTTGTTTGTTTTTACTACCAGATTCAGTTTGCTCTCTGAATGTGTGAGCATCCCCACTCCTCCCCCTTTTATCCTTCTTTTTGCCTTTTCCTTAATTTTTATCCCTAAAGGGATATCAAATTTGTTGAGCGAAAAGAATTTAAAAGCTTTGCTTCGTTTAACAAAATACTCCATCAGGTTTTCATGTGGATAGGGCTTCTTGTGCAATCGTGTGGTCACCATTAGTTACGCATAAATGCACTACAAGGCGCTCGAAAATGCACCATTAGGTGTAATGTATGTTTTTTTAGTGCGTGGTGTATTTTGTAGTGTATTTGTGCATTTCATTCTGGTGCATTTTCGAATATTGTGTGATGCATTTGTGCATATCTAATGGTATAATCTGTACCGACCGCACAAAAAGTTATGTCCGCATTTGATTCAGTGCCATGCTCCATCAATTCCCTTTCTCTACATGTAAAGAGAATGACTATTGGATTTCTTATGCTCTATTTCTATGGGTGATTGAAGCAATTATTAGCTCATAATTAATTGCACAATTTTAATTGAAGGAAAAGTGTTTTATAAGAACAGTGAGCATAAGAATAGAAATTAGCTCTGTTTATAGACACTAATGTACAACTGATTGAAGGTTAGAGTTAGAGTACAGTCCCTTTAATAATAGAGAATGAGAAACCAGGCTAATGGCAAGAAGCTGGCAAGCTAAACTTGACAGCCGTAGCTATTTTGTCCAGACCACGAAACTTCCCAACGACACCTGCAAATTCACGCTTTGTTGTTGCAATAGTGAAGCAGATGCCCAACAAGCCAACACTAGTTAATACTATTAAACTGACTAATTCTGATTATTTTATTTATTTTCTGTTGAATAATTCTGCTGTTTATGTTCAAAATCCTATTATACAAGAATCCTACTTTCAAGGTTTGATCATACTTTCTAGTTCTTCAAACACCTATATAAAGGGGTTAGGACAAACTTTGTAATAGCACAACTTTAACATAATTCTAATTATTTTCCAATGAGACTCTTTAGCTATCAAAACTATATTACTTGGTTGAAGGGAATTGCAATTCCCTTCGCCCATTGAATTGAAATTCATAGTTTGTCCAAAGTAAGAAAGAGAAAATTGACAAAATTGCCCTTTGCAATTCCCTTCGCCCATTGAATTGAAATTCATAGTTTGTCCAAAGTAAGAAAGAGAAATTGACAAAATTGCCCTATGTTATTATTAGACAAGAACATATATTAAGCACAAAGAGTCAACGCTCCACTAGAAATTGAACTTGTGACCTCTCAGGTAGAAGAGCCACAATTATACAGCTTGACCACGATACACTTATTTCTGCAACATTATACTTCAATTATTCTACAAATACAATGTACAATGACATTGAGCTAACCACATAGAAGCAAGAACATGAATGGACTCCCTGAGTCATCCGGATTTGGGATGCCTACTTAATGCAATTAAAATCATCAGAAGAAATCATAGCTTTTATTAAACAATGAGGAGATGAAATGAAAATTAGAAATTGATGATACACCATCAAATAAGGAAATGAAAGACACGAGAGGCGACAGATATGACAGCCCAACAAAAACTAAAGCAAATCGTAAAAAGGCAACGACAGCGGAACAGGACAAGNTCGATAGCATAACTATTGAAGGAAAGGTTTTCATTGAGCCGCTCTTGTTGAGAGAAATTTATAACTTTGCGTTTACTAAGTCAAAAGTCTATTAATTTCATTGAAATTGTTCAAAATATTATGCAAATATTATAATAAATAGTAAAATCAGGTCATTTCTGCGCATTTCCAAAGATTTGATTTGCACCTCCTTTTTCAAGACAAAGGTTTCAAGTGTTTTCAATAATCCCATTTTTACTGAATCAATACTTCATTAACCCATTATCTCTGTGTGTATTATATATCGATTTCATCATCATCTTAGGAGAACCCAAATCTAACTTTACCATACCGAAATCAAGAGTAGACCCTACAAATATGTATACCACAAAATAACCCATCTAAATGACATTATTGCTAAAAATTCAAACAATAACAAGAAAGCAGAGTAAATGGAAACAGAACATAAAAAGTGCAGACACATGAATGAATGATATATAACATTAATTACCTTGGCAACCTGGAGAGAGATAAGGATTGCCTTCATAACCCTCCTTACAACCGCAACGATACCCCTCACCATTGACGGCAACACATGTGGTATTACCTTGGCACGCCGTAAGACACGTCTCGTTCGAAATTGTCCAGTCAAGAACCATGGGCACTTTCTTCACATCCCAACTTCTGGTAAGCATAGTGGAGGAAAACCTGAACTCCTCCTTTTGCACCACAAATGCGTAGCTGCAGTTATTAACATCACCGGTTGTATTAGCATGGTAATTCAAACTATCCACTGAATAGTACACGTTCCTGGCCACGTTAGGAATTTCCGTCTCGCAACACCCGAACCCGGAACAAGTCCCGTTTGTAACATCATGTGTGGAGTTACAGGTGGCCATACAGTTACTCCCTGTTCTGTACGACCGGTTATCGCCGTAGGCATAAACGTTAGCGAAAGTGTCGCACCCGACAGCGACGAATTTGTTGGCGGTTTGGTTGACGTACAATTTCCACGATCCCGACCAGTACCCTCCTTGCTGCCGGGGAGTAGATTTACCCTTCTGGGAACACTGTCGGGTTATGAAGCTCATGATGACCAACTGCCCTTCAACTGATATATTTCTTACCTCTAAAATACCGTGTCCTAAAAGTGGCTTAGGAGAACCATCAGGGGAGGTGGTTAATTGTAATTGATTTATTGTGAACGGCAGGAATTAAATCCAATTGAGAAACAAATTAATTGTAATTGTTTTTTGGGGTTGCTGGAATCTAGTTTTTTTCAGCATTAAGCATAATTTCTTTTAATTTTTCCTTTTGGATATTATATGTTTCGTTCCTCACTACTGATTTCGCCGGAGGACTGCCCTTTCGTTTGACGGTCGACGGCGGTTGGTGTTGTTGTGAGGCGAGACGGTGGAGCTTCCCGGTGGCTATTACTGCCTCCTTCAGGCGACGCCGGTTCTGGTGGCCGTTTCTGGTAACGACGGTGGCGGCGCGAATCGGAGTTGCAGGCGGTGGTTGTTGGCGTTGCGCAGAGGACGGACGGCAGAGGCGAAACTGGGTTCTTCCCGGCGACGTGGCTGCTTTCTCTTCTCCTTCAGGCGACTCCGGCAATGGGCTGCCGCTGCTCCATCTCCGTGCTGCTGTTAAGGTCGTTGGCCGGTGGAGACATGGCGAACGGCGGCGAGGCGCGACGAGGGGCGATGACGGAGGCGAGCTGGATTTCCGTTCCCGGCGTCGTTGCTGTCCTCTTCCCTTCCCAGGCGACATTGAGGACAGGCAGCTCTGCTTCTTGCTTCTCCCGTCGGCCCCGCATCAGGGTCCGCTGCTGTTGCTTCTTGCTTCTCCCGTCGGCGCCGCATCAGGTAAGGTAGGGCTGCTTTGGCTGATTAATTTGAAGAAAGAAGATCATGAAGATGGATCATAAAGGTTTGGGCCGGGTCAGGCCCATTCGGGTCAGACCTGGTCTAATAAAATCTTGGGCCTATTTGGTTTGTTTTGGGCTTACTTTAGTTGATCCATCATCATATTTAGACTTCTTCTATCTTAATCTTTCAGTTATATTCCTCCTTAATTCATTATTAAATTATTATTCAACTTCAGGCAAATATTAAGTATTTAATTTGCTATTTGAATTTTAATTTAATATTGAGGAATATATATATTAAATTGCCTAAAGTATTGCAATTTATTTAAGGATATATGGGTTAATAATATATTAATATGCAAATTCAAGCATGCTATGTATATTTGTCAAATATTTAATTTATTGTTTCAATTATACATTCATTAAAGTATGCATTAAGGTAGCATGTATTAAGGTTGAATTTAGCATGTTATTAACTCATATTATATATATCATTCAATTTTGGATCCTTAGGTCAATTAAGTCATTATGACCTATTAAAGTAGCTTGTTTGGTTTCCCATTTAATTTTGGGCATATTCTAATCCTATATTTGACTTGGGACTATAAAACCTATTTGAACAAGCTAATTTGGGACCTATCTTGGGCCATTAAAGTATGGATTCTACCATTATTGATTGATATTTGAATAATAATTATAGCTCCCTTTGGGTTTATATAACATGGTTATTCAGTTCTAATTATTACTAACTACCATATTTTATTAATGGTATTTATCGTTGGTAATAATATTAAGTTTGGTCTATTTCAGTAGCAGACCATTTTTCATCCATGTTAGAGCTCACTTGGACCATTAAGAATTATAGGTCTAATTTGAGCAATTAGGTGCTATAATTATTGTTTTGGCCTGGTTTTGAGCCATTAAGGATTTAAGAATTTAATTATTATTTTGGCCATTAAGAATTATAACTATTGTTTAAGTTGGTTATGGTTTTTCAATTTATCAATGATTTTCAGGGCCTTAATAATAATATTAATTCTTTAATTTTAAAGTAATATAGTCATGTTAATTATTATGCGGTAAATTGAGATTAGTGTATGGCATCCCTTAATTGCAGTTTTGCCTTTATTTTTTGGCATTATTAATTACTGTTATCAAGTTTAGGGACTAATCTCATTTATTACTTTTCATAATAATTATTGTTTCATGGTAATCTGCCACATTTGGTACATTGGTAAGATTACCCATGTCAATTCATTTTATTACATGACTATTAATGTTGGTAATTAAGTCCTACAACAAATCTTTTACATACCATTGGACGCTGCATTGAGGTTACAGACACCAACAATGAAGATGGGGAGAATTATGAAGTTTTTTTTCTTCTCTTATGGATCGTCATCGTTGCTAGCACAATAGGAAGATGCGGTTTGCATCATTAAGGTATGTCATTAATTATCTTTTATTTTTAATTGGTAATTAATGCTACAACTATAGTTAACCGCTAATTTGGACTAGTCACATAATTTCTCTTTAGAAATATGGAAACATTAAGAAGGTGTATTACCATAATTTGAGTGTCATTGTTAAATGTTAATGGTGATTATAATGTTTCTTATTACCATTAAATATTTAATTAATGATATCATTAATATTAATATGGTATTCAGTTATGACTCCTGAATTGTTTCCAATTAAGTTTATGTGACAATGTTTCAGTTAAGGAAATATTATGGATATTATCATTTTCTTGACATTAATGTTTTTCGGACTTCAAATTTTATCAAGTTTTCAAAATTATATCCGAAAATGTCTCTGAAGTTAGCGGTTATAACCATTGTTTTTTCCTCATCTAGTCTCCATTTAATACTATTATTATGGCTATTTTAATGCTTTTGGATTATTTGCAAATTCGCCATTAATGATAATAATATTATTAATTGAGTTATGGAGAGTGATTTTTTTTAATCAATTAAGTAATTTTGGAAAAACATATTTGCTAGGCAATTGACTATTGCCATTTATGCCATAATTCATTTAGTTTTCGAATTATGATTTTAGTTCTTTTTGCCCATATTTGGTTAGTATGAATAATGAATATTTGGTATAAATTCATATCCTCTAGTTGGTTCATACTCTTCAGATAGTTTTATGCATTCAATCACATTAAATGCATAATATTAAGTTTAATTATGCAATTTTGGATTTGTGAGATTTTGTTTTACAAATGACAATTATATTTTTTTTGATATTGTTGGAATTTGTAAATTCGGTCTATTTCTCATAAATTTAGTGTGATGCATTAAAACATTTTGTCATGGGCTTAAAGTTTGAAAATTTCAAAGTATACATTCATTAATTTTTGGGTCCCTTTGGATTGGACTCATTAGAGTTTGAATATTAAGTTTATACTTTGGAAGCTCATATTAAAATTGCATTAAGTTACGCAATTTGTTTAGAATATATGAGTTTAATGCTTAATTTTATGCATATTAATTTGTCCACTGCATAATATTCTGGTTTTAAATTATGCAATTCTATTATTATGCCTTCAGGAATGCATAAATTGGAATTATATTAGTTCCTTATTGAGTTGGACTTATGCATAAATTTTAGTTGCAGTAGTGCCTGAATTTAAGCACATTTAGTCTGCTAATTTAGTTCACTATTTTAAAGCTTTATTCATATGTGAACTATTCAATTTCGGATTATACCCTACAATTTTGTTTATACCCCAAACAGTTATACATTTTGTGTATATGAATCAGGGAGGCATACTAGTTTTATGGCCATGACTTAAGAACATCTTGGCCACTAGTCTCCTTAAATTGATATTATCTAAAGAGTTGGTCTTTAGTGAGGTTTTGTTTTACAAACTTTTCTGGGGTATATACATTTGGAATCTCCCATCATGATTTGGTATAATCTGTCGAATTTTATCAAGTATTCCTTGCCAATGTGATTTGATTTCGGTCCATTAAAGAATAGCTATAACATCTTTAATTTACTGAAGTCTTAAAGTTTCAATCTTGGCTACTTAAAGAATAACTACAGCTTATTCAATTTCCAAAGATTATTAAGTTATGATATTATAATTTTAATTTGGTTGGGGAGTAGCCACAACATCCTTAATCAGATTAAATTATATATATCTTTATCTTGATCACATAAAGATTACGCAATGGATTTATGTCTAGTGATCTTATAATTTTTAATTTGGTTGGGGAGTAGCCACATCGTCCTTAATCAGTTAAAATTATATATTAAGCGGTTTATCTTGATCACATAAAGTTTTAGACATAAAAGTTGTGATTAATTGTATCTAATATAATGGAATTTAGCCCACAGGCAATTTCGTTATATTTGTATAATTAATTAGGATGAAATACTGGACTACGATCATAATTTAGCCCACAGGAAATTATGCATCGGAATGTAGTTAGTAGTTTTATCAGTGATGATAGAAGTAAATCAATTTATTTACTTTATGGTTATTTGTAAATAATTTCAAATTCTATCATGAAGATTAATTTTATGATGTAAACTTTGGATCATATTTCTTGAATTGCCCACTAGGGTAAAGGAAAAGAATTTGATTTCTTTAAGTTTTTTTTTATCATAATGGTTGTAATGAATCTTATTGAATTAAAACTTTAGCCCACAGGGAAGTTTTATGTCACTTGATTCTTCAACTTATTTGGTAAATTATTTCATCATAAATAAAAAATTTTCAGTTGAATCTAATCGAGTAAGACTTTAGTCCACAGGCAAGTTTTATGTCACTAGGTTCTTCTGACTATTTGATAATTGAGAAAAACTATTATCATAAAGGGTTTCTTAATTGGATTTAATATAATTAAAACTTCAGCCCACAGGCAAGTTTTATGTCAATAAATCCCTTAACCTAGATAATAATCACAATTTCTTAGAATTTATAAATTTAGTTCAATTATAAATTCTAAGTTTCATGGTTTGCATTGGCAAAACATGTATTCAGCTACTTCCCAAAATTTAGCCACTTTTATTAATTATTCCACGAAAGCTTACTAAGTTCTTTGGACTAACTATAGTAAGTTATGTGATATGATATACTTATTTTGGATTCCAAGAATAAAATGTATCTTTTGAGCCAAATTCATACTTGGTTTTGGAAGGTGTTTTTTTTAGTATGTCCAATTATGGTGGGGAATTATATCTTCATTATTTAGTTGGACTTTTATTGGAACCAAATATTGATTATTTAGTATGCTCAACTAATGGTGGGGAACTCTATCTTCATTTATTAGTTGGTCAAATCAATTATGAGTATGTTTATCATTAAGTTTGCTAAAGAACAGTGGGAGTGATCATTTAGAAAAAGATCATTAAGATACTCCACTAAGGATTATAGATTTAACTATTGTCTTTATACATCCCAATGCAAATTGGATTGTATGTCAAACAATAAGTCCAAAAGATTCCACAAGTATTAATCTTGAATTTGTTCATATAAATTCATAAGTTCAAATTATTGGACATTTGGTTGTGCAACATATTTATGAAAATGTTGTAACAATATTAATGAATTTATTAGAACAAAATCATCTAACTTGTGGTGCACTGTTATTCTTTAGCATTTAATAGAGTCTTTAGTTTCTTCAAAATTGATCCTGGGCCATTTTGGTATTTAAGGCTCAAAAACAATTTTGTGAGACATAAAAGTAAGACTCATAAATGTTCAGTTAATTTTAAAGTGGATATTGTGATTATTTGGGAAGTTATGGTGTATGTTAAGATTTCAAATTTATGGACTTAGAGGTTTTTGTTTGTTCTCTAAGTTATTGGAATAATTTTGTGACTTAACTATCTTTTGGTTATTTTAATGAGTGGGAGTGACAGACTTGTCAACTCTGAGCTCTTAGCTGTTAGAGGTAGTGTTCAAGTTCAGTTATAAAGAAGTCACGGAATACAGTTAGCATTATGCTAACATTAAGAGATCTCTACTTAAGGCATGCTTTTAAAGATTTTAGAGATCATACAGTGTACTCTTTTGTACAAATATTTTGGATGGTTTCTCTCTCCAGTTGTGCACATAATATATTTTGAGAAACATCCCTTAAGTTATACCGAGAATAAACATTGGGTTTATTCATGAGGGGCCTAAGTTGGAGGATTAAAATGCACGTGACCATAATGGATATTACTCTGTAAAATAGAGGACTTATCACTATGATTCGTGTGTTTTGTTCTTTGATGAGGGTTGTGCTAGTACTTGCACCAAGTGGGAGAATGTAAGATTTTCCCTAATAATATATATATTATATATTATATATTAGGGCCTTAATTAAGTGGTGCAAGTTAACTAGGCTTATTAAGTAGTTTGGTTGGACCCAATAACTAGTAATTGTTATTCAACCAGACTATGTGCCTATATAAACCTGTATTGATGGGATACAAGGTAAGAATTGTATAGCACATACAGTTACGGTACTCATACTGCTCAGTAGACACCAGTACACCATCTAGGGTTCTGAGTCAAGTATGGGACAAATATGGCTGACGGTCTACCGTTCAAGAGGCATTACATCAACACTGTGGCTGGTGATCAATACGGCTTCCTCTTCCGCTACTACGAATCAGGTTTCTCGTATACTAGATTATTTATATCTAACATAAAGCACAATCTTCTGTCAAACCATAGGGGAATGGGATGCTTACGTCCCCACAATGATCATCGCAGGTGGGTTTGGCTATAGAAGAATTGGTTTTTGAGGTGGTGGTCGGAGAAAAGACAAGAATTGCCGACAACACAAGTGGTACGAGGAACCTCATCTTCTTCATTCTTGTTCTACTCATAAAAATATTTTTGGCTTGTACGTGTTTGATCTGGGATGACCTGGCCTCTTATGGGAAATGAAAATGAAAATACAAACAATAAAAGACCAGTCTCCGAACAAGCTATGTTGGTATTTGGTCAGATTGTCTTAGTAATCACAAAATTATAAATTTGACTCCTAATAAATAATCTATTAGCTTTTAATTTTTAACCTATGAATAACCTAGGTTAATTTAGTTCCTTATATGATTCTTTGTCATATTAGATAATAATGTTGAATTATGCAGTACCGACTCTGCCAAAGACCTTGTGATCTAGTGACACCCAGTGTCCCGGTTTACACTTCCTTCAGTAGAGGCAACTGTTGACTCCAAAAAAATGCAGTACCGACTCTAGTAAGAGATTTTTCTATTAAAAAAAGACCAAGCCCAAAAGTAATATTCCGTATATAAATGCATATATGTATTGGGAGACTTTTCTTCTTTGACTTTTATATTAAAGACCACTAGGCCAGTTAAATCAATATCCATGAATCAAAAGTATTGTTTTTTTCTGACAATATGGACAAGTTGCGTTAATATTCTGACTTTAGATATGCATTTAATTTTTTAAAAAGTTAATTATTTAGCATATATATATAATCGTAACATATGAGAACCAGAGAACTCGTAGACAGATTCAAATCATTGATCTACAAGATTTAATTGACAATTTTTTTCTTTTCAGTATATGATATAAATTTCATGTGAAATAATAAAGTTGTAACATTTTGAGCATTTTTAAGGTTACAAAATAAGAAAACTAATTTCTCAAAAAGTCGCAACAAGTTTGGTCAACGTTGTCTGATTCTCGCTAACCATTTTACAATTTTTTATTTTTTATTGTTTTGCATATATGGTACATATTTTAACAATTATTATTACAACATGCAGGACTTATTAAATCTCCCCCAAATACGACCACACGTTGGATAAATAAGTTTTTTTTTTGAAAACGTTGGATAAATAAGTTTGGTAGAGCTTTTTGAATAATTTTATTTTTAATTTCATGAATAAATAAAGAAAAAAGGTGTACCATCTGTGTGGTAAATAAGTTTTAAAATGGTCTCGAATTAAATATGTAATGAAAAGAGTTTAAATTTGGAGTTAATTTCATTTTCTATCCTAGATTTATAAGTGGTTGTTCATTTTTAGTAATTCTTTTTCAGAATATTCTCATTTAGTCTTAGTATTATTGTGGAATATCAACAAAACCTCTTAAATTTTGTAAAATATAAAGGTATTTAGGTCTTCAATTATGAACTTTTTTGAAAAAAAAAAATATTAATAAAAATCATGGTTGCAGTAGGCGCGAGGCGCTAGTCGAGCGGTAGACTAGAGCCTAGCGCCTAGGCGGTGACTTATAAAATTTAAAAAATAGTGCATGTGTGTAGGTGTATGTCATATATTAACAAAATAGTGTATGTCTTACTTCTGTTATTTATATATATAAATAAATTTAAATATATATAAATATAATAAAAAAAATTAACAAAGCCGACTCGCCAGAGTTAACTCGGCTAACTCTGTCGAGTTGGGAGAGTAAACTCGGCTGCCAACTCGTCCAACTCAATCGAGTTAGGCGCTAAGTGACCGCCTAGGCTGCCGGCCACCTAGGTGGACGGACGCCTAGGGAGCAATTCACCTCGACGTAGGGGCACTTAGCGCCTAGGCGGCCGATTTTTGCAACAGTGATAAAAATATAACGGGCCAATCCATTTTGTATAAAAAAAAATCAAAATATCATTGTATTTAACGACATTTTAACTATTTTGTTGACAAATGACAAAAAATGATCATGTCACAATAATACTAGGATCAAATGAGGATGCTCTAAAAAAGAATGATTAAAAAATGGGCTGTTACCTTTAAATCTAAGACCAAAGATGAAATTATCACTTTAAATTTGTGTGGCTAAATGATAAGTTGAAAATTAGATCAAAGTAAATAATTAAATTGATGCTAGGAGTCTATTTAGTCGTATTCTATTAGGACTCTACTTATGGTTGCTTATAATTACTCTTGTATTGTTACGTTCGTTAATTTACGTTTTATCAGATTATCAAATCCTCATCTGGTATCAGCAGTCTCCAGGTTCCTCTAATGGCAGGTCAAGGATCTAATACCGGTTCTGTTCCTACTTCCTCTAAACGGACTGTGTCCGACCTTGCCTCGGCTTCAATGTTACCGCCCCCCTCGCTCTCGTCTGCTCACCTTTACGTATCCATCAAGTTGACTAATGCTAATTATCTATTTTGGAGGACGCAGTGACTCCTTTTTTGCTTGGTCAGGGGCTAATTGGTTTCGTCGACGGGACGTATCCATACCCCGTTGGTGTGCCGGTGGATGTTTCAACGGCGGACAGTGGTGATGCAGCCGGTGGTGTCGCAGGTGGTGCTGCTAGTGGTGTTGCGAATACTGTGGCGGGTGGTGCTGCTGGTGGTGTCGCCGGCAGTGCTGCTTCGGCGTTGGCTTCTGCTCGCGCAGTGTGGCACCAACAGGACCAGGCTGTCTTGTCTCTTCTTATTTCTTCTTTGTCTGAAGAAACTCTCCACCTTGCAAGTGGTCGAGCTTCTTCCCGGCAGCTATGGTTGGCGATTGAGCAGACCCTTGGATCGGCGACCAGGGCACGAACACTGCGTTTGCTTGGGCAGCTTCAGTCACTCCGGCAGGGTGACTCATCTATTTCGGACTATCTTGGTCGCGCTCGCGTTCTGGTGGAGGACTTGGCGCTCGCAGGCCATTCGGTCTCCGCCAACGATCAGAATCTCTATGTGTTTCTCGGGTTGAGGCCTGAATATTGGCCGTTGGTGGCGCCGCTGACGAGGGGGCCTCCGATTTCGCTCACCGAGCTCTCTGATTTTTTGGTCTCGCAGGGCTTCATATGCGCGGACGACGGTGTGGAGCATTCACCGATGGCGATGGCAGTACGTCGGAGTGGTGGTCGCGGCGGCGGGTTCCAGTCGTCGCAGCAGTCTCGGAGTCCGCAGCAGTTCGCAGCTTTGTGGGGCAGTGGGAGCTCCGGTGGTGGGCGTGGCCGGTCGAACAGAGGCGGTGGTCGTGGCAGATCTCGACAAACCGTTCGCTGTCAGATTTGTGACACTCCAGGCCACACAGCTTTGAACTGCTACAGGAGATATTCCACTGGTTCGCATCCACAGGCCAATTTGGGGAATCCACAGTCTGGTTTTGTGCATTCCCAGTCTCCTTTGGTGCATTCTACGTCTGATTCAGCGTCTCTCGCATCTCATCAGTGGTTCCCCGACACTGGTGCAACTCACCATGTTACTCCGGATGCTTCCGCTCTGTCCTCAACCGCCAGTTATGACGATTCAGATGTCCTTCGGGTTGGCAATGGTACAGGTATGCCTATTGTTAATGTTGGGTCTACTTCATTAGCCACTGCTTCTAGAACTCTTAAATTGTCTAATGTGTTACATGTTCCCGGGTTGTCCACATCATTATTATCTGTTCAATGTTTTGCGCGTGATAATGGTGTATTTTTTGAGTTTCATCCTACATATTTTCTTGTGAAGGATCAATCCACCAAGGAAACGATTTTTAGAGGGGGTACCTCGGGTGGTCTTTATGCTTGGCCGGTCATGGGTCATGGTCCTTCTGCGTTTTTGGCTGCTCGTGCGTCTCCCAGTGTTTGGCACCAGCGGCTTGGTCATCCTCACTTACGAGTGTTGTGTCAGATTTTATCTTCGTGTTCTGTTAGTTCTGTTAGGTCTAGTGATTTTTTGAATATTTGTTCGGCTTGTCAATTAGGGAAATCATCCCGCTTTCCTTTACCCCGTGTCAGTCAATCAACTTCTCATGTATTGGAATTGATTTATACTGATATTTGGGGCCCTGCGCCGTTACTTTCATCTACTGGATTTCGTTATTTTGTCTTGTTTGTGGATGATTTTACGCGTTTTATTTGGTTGTATCCTATGCGTGTGAAATCGAATTTATACTCTATTTTTGACAAGTTTCGGTCACTAGTTGAGCGTTCATTTTCTCGTAAAATTGTGTCTATCCAATCTGATTTAGGGGGAGAGTACAAGAAACTTCATTCGACCTTGTCTACTCTGGGTATTCGCCACAGGCAGTCTTGTGCGTATACTCATGAGCAGAACGGTCGTGTGGAGCGCCGACATCGGCATGTTGTTGAAACAGGGTTGGCCTTGATGGCTCAAGCGTCTGTGCCGTCTCGTTTCTGGGATTTTGCTTTTGAGACGGCAGTCTATCTGATTAATTGTATGCCCACTCGTGTACTAAATAATGATACTCCGCATTTCCGCTTGCATCGTTCTCCTCCCTCCTACTCTTTTTTGCGTGTGTTCGGCTGCCTTTGCTTTCCTTTCTTGCGTCCTTATAATCGTAATAAATTACAGTTTCGTTCCTCTCCATGTGTTTTTTTGGGTTATCCTGATTCTTTCCGTGGCTATCGTTGTTTAGATCTCACCACTAACAAGGTTTTTATCTGTCGCCATGTGCGGTTCGATGAGACCATTTTTCCATTTGCTGCTTCTAGTTCTTTACAGGCTCCTATACCACCAGTCGTGCCGTGGGGTGTGGCCCCGGTTCCTCACTGTCCTGTTGATGCTCCCACTACTGAGCCGGTGTGTTCTACTGATTCTTTGGATAGTGATCCGGCTGTTGCTGCTGCGGGTCCTCCACAGCGTGGTCGTGCTCAGGGGAGGGCGTCCTCGCGACCTCCTCGGTCTCATTCTATGGCGTTGCACAGCATGGGTCCTGTTCAGCATGTTGCTTTGCAAGCTGCTGTTGGTGTGCCTGAACCGACATGTTACTCACAGGCTGTTCGGTTCCCTGAGTGGCGTGAGGCCATGGATGTTGAGTTTAACGCGTTGCTTCACAATCACACCTGGCGTCTGGTTCCGCTGGCTCCTGGCATGAACGTTGTGGGCTGCAAGTGGGTCTTTCGGGCCAAGAGGAAAGCGGATGGCTCGATTGATCGCTATAAGGCTCGCCTTGTCGCGAAAGGATTTAATCAGGTTGCTGGGCAAGATTTCTTTGAAACCTTCAGCCCGGTCGTCAAGCCAACCACGGTTCGTCTCCTACTCTCTTTGGCGATTTCTCGGGACTGGTCAGTTAGGCAGCTCGATATTCACAACGCCTTTCTGAATGGGGCATTGGCAGAAACCGTCTACATGCGTCAACCGCCGGGTTATGAGGACAAGGATAATCCGGATCATGTGTGTTTCCTTCAGCGATCTCTCTATGGTCTTAAGCAGGCGCCTCGTTCTTGGTTTACGCGGCTGCAGGATTTCTTGGTTTCTGTTGGGTTCGTTCCTTCAAAGACGGATGTGTCCCTGTTATCTATTCCTCTGGTTTGGTGCAGTTGTATTTACTTGTTTACGTGGACGACATCCTGGTTATGGGGTCCGACTCAGCCCGTGTCTCCAGTCTTGTTTCCAAGATGGCGTTGGAGTTTAAAGTTCGTGACATAGGGTCTCCGTCCTTCTTTCTCGGTATTGAGACGGTTCCGGTGTCTGGGGGTCTGCATCTTTCTCAGCAGCGCTATGTTTCGGATATTCTTAAGCGTGCCGGGATGGTTGACTGCAAGCCTGTTGCTACTCCTGTTTCGCTTGTTCGTGATGATAGTCCCTCCGTTCCTTATGGCGATCCGACTCAGTATCGGAGTCTTGCAGGCGCTCTTCAATATCTTACAGTGACCCTGCCGGAACTCTCCTATGCGGTGAACAGGCTTTGTCAGCATATGCATGTTCCTACTACGGCTCATTGGGGGATGCTCAAACGTGTTCTCCGGTATATCAAAGGTACTCTGCACTTCGGCCTACGGGTCTCTCGGTCTGCTTCAGTTGCTTTGCATGTCTTTTCGGATTCTGACTAGGCTGGCAGTCCTGAGGATCGGAAATCTACTAGCGGGTTTGCAGTATATTTGGGCGCTAATTTGGTCTCGTGGTCTTGCCGGAAGCAGCGTACAGTGGCTCGTTCTTCTACGGAGGCTGAATATAAAGCTCTTGCTGATGTTTCGGCGGAGGTGACTTGGTTAGTATCTCTCCTGCGTGAGCTTGGTTTGTCTTCTTCTTCTGCGCCTACGTTGTGGTGTGACAACTTGGGTGCTACTTACTTATGTGCGAATCCTGTGTTTCATGCTCGTACGAAGCATGTGGAGATCGACTACCATTTTGTTCGTGATAAAGTGTCCAAGAAGGAGCTGCAGGTTCATTTTATTTCGACTAAAGATCAGCTTGCTGACATTTTCACTAAACCTCTCTCTAGCATGCGGTTTGCGTTTCTTCGAGGCAAGCTCAATATCGTCTCTTCTGACTCTTGCGCTTGAGGGGGAGTGTTAGGAGTCTATTTAGTTGTATTCTATTAGGACTCTACTTATGGTTGCTTATAATTACTCTTGTATTGTTACGTTCGTTAATTTACGTTTTATCAGATTATCAAATCCTCATCATTGCAAACAAAGCTATTCAACCAATAAACTCATAATTTTTTTTTTGAATACCACTGACTCTATTAAATGTAGTATCTGTTCATAATTATTGCTCGAACCCACACCCTGCCATATAAGGGAGCAACTTGGTGCTACTGACCACAATGTCCTTGGCAAAAAAATTGAACAGTAAATTGAAGACATATAAGGGTATTTGGTAAATAGTTGTTAGGTAATTGAGTTAGTAGGCTGGACTATTTGATAGTATTAGCTGATTGTAGAAAAATGTTTGGCAAATTAGTTGTTAATTGATACCTGTTTATATGCAAAATGACTTTATCAAAAAGCTGATTGAAAAAATTGCTATGATTAACATTTTGAAGCAATAAGTTGTTATAAAAAACTAATTAATCAAACACTCATATTGATTGTATAACCAAGTCAAATAGTTAATAGTAGTCTATCCTACCAAACAGGGCCATAATGTAATTATAGTTCTATCCAAGCCTCTCGCTGACAAGTATTGCCGACAACACAAGGAGTGGAACCTCATCTTTATTCTGTTCTAATATGCCATGTTTTGAGACGACAATAAATTATTGGGTTAGCTTGTGTTTGATCTGTAACTTGGTTTCTAGTTTTCTACTAAGATATATTATATTAATATATAATGGCGTGGATGTTCACTTATGGTAATACAAACAAAAGGTAGACCAAGTCACCCAAGAGAAAGTCCAAAGGTAATATACATGAATGTGTATTATTAGCTAGGAGACTTTTCTCTATTTTTGTTGAGGAGCGATTCTTAGATACTTAGCTTATTCGTGAGACGGATTGGGTTGAGATAAAATATTATATTGAAAAATATTTTTTTTTTTTTGATAAAGAGAGAGGGTGTAAACCCGGCAAGAAAAAAGAAGACTACGACATAGCCTCGCCCCTATGACGGGGGATAGACCGATGAAAACAGGCCCCCACACGGTCCTCAAATAACGTCTTTTGCAAATCACTGGGCACCTCCTTAAGATAACATAGCCCACCACCCGAGTTTCGAGCCGTCTTAGCAAGCGCGTCGGCCAACCGGTTTTGTTCCCGGTAGATATGAAGAAAGCAAACATCCTCAAAAAACTGCCCTTCAGTTAAACAGCATTGGACCAGATTAGCCACATTCCCATGCGGTATAGATTTACGTTGGAGCATGTCAGAGATAGTCTTAGAATCAGTTTCAACTATCAGCTTCCGGATCCCAAGACGTAAGGCCAAACGCAGTCCCGTGAGAACCCCCCATGCTTCCGCTGCATCAATAGAACAACATCCAATAGCATGCGTGAATCCCTCAATCCAGCATCCCTCGTGGTCGCGCAGTACTCCACCACAGCCAGCCCTTCCAGTCGCAGCGGCACAGCTCCCGTCCACGTTCAGTTTGATCCAGCTATCGATCGGCTTCTTCCATGAAACATGAACATCAATAGAACTACTCGCAGAAGAGCCCACCGCCTGTTGTCTCGCAAAAGCATGCGCGACCTCCAAGTCCTGTTGTCTTAGCCAGGCGAGCTTCTGACTTAGCGGCATCGTTCGGTTATTAAAAACCACGTCATTGCGCCATTTCCAAATCCACCATGCTCTTAATGCGAATCTCTGTGGCCAATCTGCAGCAAAGCCCATAGAACGATCACCGGTGACGTTTGCTAAAAGCCATGCATCCCAGTCCAGCCCAGCAAGGAGTGTAGCCTGCCGAGACCCCAAAGCCGCATTCCAGATGGCTGTTGCGTCGCTGCAGCGTCGAAAAAGATGGTCATTATCCTCCTGATGCCCTGCACAAACACCACAAGTAAGGTTAGATGTCAATTTTCGCCTAGCTCGTTCCACATTGGTCATGATTCGACCGTGAGTAAGAAGCCAAAGAAAATAGCAAATCCTGTTGGGCACTTTGATGTCCCAAATCGCTTGCCATCGAGTAGAAGTCGCAAGAACCGGCGTGGGAGAAATGAGAGAATAAGCTGACGAAAGGGAGAAAACGCCATTGGGCTCAAGGCACCACCCATTCTCATCAACATCCTCCACATTAGAAGACAAGACATAGCTGGCTAGTTTCTCTAAAATATTCGAAGGAAGAATGCCGAAAAGCCGCGACCAGTGCCACCCCCTCCCTTCCTCCCAGTATTCATAAACATCAGCGTACAAATCAGGAAGACTAAGGGGGGTGCTAAGGTGCTGTCTCAAGGGATACGGCACAAGCCAATTGTCCATCCAAAAGCGGGTACTCCGGCCATTACGAACCAACCGGACCATTCCAGATTCGAGAAACGGCATAGCAGCCTTAATCCCTCTCCACGCATTAGAAACCTTGGCCGAAGAACCACTTTGATATTTACTCTGTAAGGCCTTAGCCCAAAACGCATCCTTCTCCTGACTCAAACGCCAGCCGAGCTTGACCATATAAGCCAAATTCAACTCTTGAAGCCTACGGATGCCAAGCCCGCCGGCCATCTTCGAGCTCGCCACTGTGTTCCAGTTAACGAGATGCATTTTATTTTGTTGGTGCTCCGAACCCCCACTGCCCCAGATGAAACGGCGAATACCCCGTTCTATCTCTTGACAGATTCCTTTCGGAAGAAGAGTTGATTGCATAGTATAAGCTGGTATAGCAGCAAGGACAGATTTAGCGAGCGTAACTCTGCCCGCCATCGATAGAGTTTTCGCTTTCCAGCCATCGAGACGGGCGGCTAATCTGTCTAACAATTCAGAATAAGAATGGCACGACACCCGCCCGTGAATCGAAGGGACTCCAAGGTATTTGCCCAAATCGGCAGTGCTTTCAATACGAAGTCGGCGTGCAATCTCAATAGCAACATTAGGATCAGTATTCTTGGAGAAATAAACCTGAGACTTCGCATAACTTATACGTTGTCCCGAGGCAGCACAGAAACGAGTCAAACAATCATTAATGATATCAACTTGTTGAAAGGAAGCTTCAGCAAAAAGAACCATATCATCGGCAAAGCAGAGATGAGACAAGATGGGGCTGTCCGAGGCGAATTTTATACCTTTCCAGTCCCCTGCGTTCACTCGCAAAGAAATCATCTGACTTAATTTCTCCATACAAAGGACAAAAATGGCCGGAGACATAGCATCACCTTGGCGGATACCTCTCTCAGGGCAGAAGGGAGGGAGCCGAACGCCATTCCAAAGGATAGAGAAGCTAGGAGACCTAATACATTTTGAAATCACCCGCCTCCACTTCGGGCTAAAACCAATCTCCGAAAGAATGGATTCGATAAAATCCCACGAGAGACGGTCATAAGCCTTTTCAAGGTCAAGCTTAATAGCCATGAATCCCGTAGAACCACGCTTGACCCGCATAGTATGCATAATCTCCTGATAGAGAAGAATATTATCCGTAATTTGACGACCAGGTACAAAAGAACTTTGAAAAGGGCCGACTAAACTAGGAAGAATCCTCTTCAACCGATTCGTGATGGTCTTGGTTAAGATCTTATAGCTTACATTACATAAGCTAATAGGCCGGAACTGCTTGATAGTCTCCAGGGTCCGTACCTTGGGAATGAGGGTTAGAAGAGTATCGTTAACACCCTCAGGCAAACAACCAGTGTCAACGGCGGTCTTAACAAACTCATAAACATTATCACCTACCACATCCCACATGTGTTGGTAGAAACCTGCATGCAGACCATCCGGCCCGGGAGCTTTGAAAGGTGCCATATCAAAGAGTGCACCACGAACTTCGTCTTTAGTAATAACCGAATCAAACCACTGCCAATCGGATAGAGAGATACACGGGAAAACCCCCTCCAAATGTGTAGTCTGAGGACTGCCAGACTCAGTAGAAAACAAGTTAACATAGAAACTGCGTATATGGTCCTGAAGAAGAATTGGCTCAACAATCCATTCTCCGTCATCCTTCCGGAGGCACCTAACGGTATTACGGGCTTTCCGGATAGACGCTGCAGCATGGTAATATTTAGTGTTCCTATCCCCAGAAACGATCCACTCCTCCCTAGATCGTTGATACCACATCAATTCTTCCTGGTAGAGGATCTCGTGATATTCAGCACTGAGCCTGCGTTCAAGTTTTAGCAGACCCCCATGGAAATTAGAAGCAATCTGACGTTGGACCCCACCCAGACGTGCCAGAACAGTCTTTTTCCGTTTCGTAATATTACCGAAGACCGTGGAATTCCAGTCTGAAAGCTTCGCTGCTATGAGAGGAATATTCTCCTGGAGAGTGCGATCTCGTCTCCAGGAACCTGAAATCACATCACCCAAACGAGAATCCGTCAACCAAGCTGCCTGGAAACGAAACGGGGTTTGACGATGCATCCACTCCCTCGCCGTCGTTCGAATAAGGATGGGAGCATGATCAGACGCAAGCCGAGGAAGGTGAGTAATCGTAGCAGCGGGAAACTTTAACCGCCAATCTAAGGAACAGAGAGCACGGTCCAGCCGGGCTCCCTTCGCAGTATCCGAGGTGCTGCCTTTAACCCAAGTCAGTTTGGAACCGCTAAAACCCATGTCGATGAGGCCTTCCGAATGTATCCAGTCCGCGAACTCCGAGCTTCTCTGCATCGAAAAAGCAGAATAATTAGAAGTTTCGTCCCTAGACACAACCGAATTAAAATCTCCGGCCACAATCCATGGTCCAGAGAAACCGCGTTTGGACATGGTAAGTTCGCTCCATAGTCGGCGACGAAGATGATGGGTGGGACTACCATAAACCACTGCAAAGAACCAACAACCGTGGATGCCCTCCTCAACCTGAAGGAGAACAAATTGAGGGTGAGTAAATAAGACTGATACATTAAGGCTGTCATTCCAAAAAACCCAAATGCCCCCGCTAAAACCGACAGCCTCAACTCGGACCCAGTCCGAAAAACCAAGTTTCTTGCATATTGCATTGGCCTGTGAGCCGGAAACCTTTGGTTCAACTAGACCAAGAATATCGGGCTTATGAGTTTGAAGGATATTATGGAGCACGCGGTGGAAAGCTCGACCACCCGCGCCCTGACAGTTCCAGATAATACTAATCATAAAAAAAAACAGAAAAAGGATAGGAGCAAACACAAAAAACAAAACCCGAAAGACACCAAAAACCAACAAAAAACAACTCAGACAGGAGCGATGCTCGCATCGCACTCCCTGTGATTATTCTCATGATCATCCTCAATATCCATCACCACGTCGCCTTCATCGTCAAAAGAATTGGGCGGATCACCATGATGCTCCGGAGAGACAGCCGTAGAGGGAATCGGAATCGCCGGCGCACCATCCGTGGTAGAAACCCGTGTAGAATTGATTACATTGCCTCCCTGTTCCCCCCTAATGACTGTGTGTTCATCCTCCTCGGCAGCTCTCCTCGAACATGAACCGGAAGATTGACGTCCCGTAGAGACAGCTCTATGCGCAACAGCAGGCGGCGAAGGAGAGGCAGGTTCGTTAACAATTTGTTTTTCGGACGCGATAACATTGGCTCGGCGAGGACTCCTCACCGTCCCAGACGTCGACGGCACTGGTAACGACGCCCGCAGATCCTCCGATGCCGTTTCAGTAGGGGCCCCAGATGACTGACCCGGATTATTCTCCAAGGGAGATTCTGTATTGGTAGTCTCAGATTCCAAAGGCGCGAATCTGGAGCCGGACCTAGCTTGATTATTCGGAGCAGAAGTCGAAGGCCCTCTATAGCCCGATGTCTCACCACGTCTTCCTGATGGCGCAGACCCTTGACCAACAGGTCGTCCCACCGGTTGTCGGTCTTTCCGCGTAACAACCATCCAAGGGCCATAAGGTTTATTCAGACACGAGGCACGGGAAAACGGAGGGCGCCCGACTCCAGAATGACCCTGGCCACGAGCACCATCAGATTGGGTTAGTGGAATCTCTTGCGGATCCTGAGCATCAACGACAGCAGGCGTTGGAGCAGTTGGGCAAACCTCTTGACGATGCCCATAAAGGCCACATGAAAAACAAACTAAGTGCATACCCTCATATGCCACCTGCCAAACTTTCTCCTCAAGAGTAAACCTGGAAACAAGGGGCTTAGTGATATCAATTTCCACGCAAACCCTAGCAAATTTTCCTCTAGAAACAAGGCTGGTAGTATGATCAATCCGGACCGTGCTGCCAAGCTTGTTTCCAATCTTACGCATGGTCAAGAGGTTATAGTACTCGACAGGAAGATTCGGGAAGCGGACCCAGACTAGCACCTTTTCAGTAGTATCTGTCGTGGGATCAAAGTTGGGCACCCATTCCTTGACGATCAGGTAATGATCTAGGACCATCCAAGGGCCCTCAAACTTTGCAAATTCCAGATCCTCATCCGAACCAAATTTGACGAGGAAATAATCATTCTCAAGGGCAATCAAATCGAACCGGCATTTGGGTTTCCACATAGAGTTCAAACGCCGCAACAGATAAGCATACCCCACCCGTCGACCCATCACTTTGAT
>CM008343.1:28352995-28363818 GCA_002525835.2 Ipomoea batatas
CCCATTTGCAAACCAAACACACCTAAGTTATACCAAAGGATTCAATCGAGTGAGCATGGCAGATGATACTGAGACAGATTGTAACATCAGTACGTGGTATGTAGATTGATTAATTCATGTGGCGCATGATTCTCATTTTCTCCTAAATTTAAGTCGATTAAGTGGGAGATTTAATCGAAAACTTGTGCATTAATTATGTCTTTTTCTTTCTCAAGGATTTGGAATCGCTATCAACATATTTGTGCCAATAGCCTTGTGGTCTAGTGGCATCCGGTAGTGGCATTTGGTTGCACCCCATGTTGGATGGGGCAGGTTCGAACCTCAGTGGAGGCGATGCTGACTCTAACAACTCTCAGGAAATTGTATGCAGTGAACATTGATTTTTTTTTAAGTACTACTAAGCACAAAGAGTCAACAGTTATCTCCACTAAGGCTCGAACTCACCCCCTTCTATGTGGGAGTGTAAACCGGGTGTCACTTGACCACAAGGTCAATCTTGCTTTCAGCGACAGGGTGAGGCTTCAATCCTTACCATGAACATTGAAGGTTTGAGTTTTGGATGAGCTTCGTGTGCACAAAATTGTATGTTTGACTCGATTTGCTTCATGGGTTTCTTGTGCAGAGATTGTATATATTGATGTAGGCAAATTATTGTGTAGTTCATAACAAAAAGTACATTTTTAATATATTAAATGTACATTATTTGATATTTCAAAAAAAAAATATTATTTGTGTACTGAATATATATTATACAATATAATGTACAATTAGTACACAAATAATGTACATCCCTGAACACAACGTACATTTTTAATATACTAAAAGTACATTATTTTTATAATGAATGTACATTATTTGATAATATGGTCCACACAATAATGATTGATTTGTGTTAGATTGACTTGATTTGCTTCATGATGAGGGTGCTTGAAGTTCCAGATATAGTCCGACGAAAAACAAAAAATCTGAGTTATCAAAAAAAAATTATTATAAACTTTATGAAATTTCATCTTCTATTTTATCTATTTTATATAGAGTCAATACTCAATTTAGTCTTTAACTATAGTGATTTTTTCTCAATTTAGTCATAAATTTCTTTTTATGCTTAATTCGGTCCTCGACGTCAATACTTTTCCCTAATTGAGTGCTCCTTGATAATTTCCCCTCTATTAATACCTAATTTAGAGCAAATTGCCATTTTGGTCTACTGAGTATAGGGGTCTTATTAATTTTGATCCACGACTTTCAAAAGTGTTAATTGCATACCACGACTTTGAAATTTGTATCAATTTTGGTCAATCCGGCGAAATTGCCGGCTAAATGTCGCCGGATTCTCTTAATCTCTCCGATAAGGCTTAATTGTAGGGGCAAAAATGTACTTTCCATCCACACAAAATAACCCAACCCAAACCCCCTAACCCAGACCCGGTTCAGCTCACTCCTCCCTTTTGACCACCATGAATTTCTAGTCGAAGTTGCCCGTCGCGGCTTTGAGATCCTCCAGCGAAAAGCTGCGGCAGAGATCGGACGGTAGCGGCGCGCTGGACCCGTCCGTGTTATGCGTGGATGGTGGCACGACGGACAGTGGGTCCCAGGTTGTCTTGGTAATGCTCCCAGCCGAGTTTACACTGGTGCAGATTGCTTCTCCAGATAATTGCACGTTCTGCTGAATGTGTTGTGAAGACTCTGCTGCAAAGTAAGAAAACCCATAATTAGTGAATTGCCAAACTGAGTGACAAATCACACACACACATCCTCAGCAATTACCCAAACTAATATTCAAGCATTTCATACTAAAAGTGAATATGCCGTAGCTCACTTATAGCCAACGAAACATTTTGCTTTTTCCCCGGCGACCGTCGTTATCCCGCACGTTCACAAGGTAGTCTCTGAAGATTGGAATTTTCGAACCGCCTGCCATTAGAAAAACATCCGCATGACTCTCCGCCGTTTCGTTCGCTATTTCCACCGAGAAAATCCGTTCATTCCCCCCATCGATTTCGATCGCAAACTCACAAAAATATAACCTGAAAAGGGAGGAGTGAGCTGAACCGGGTCTGGGATAGGGGGTTTGGGTTGGGTTATTTTGTGTGGATGGAAAGTACAATTTTACCCCTACAATTAAGTCTGATCGGAGAGATTAAGAGAATCCGACGACATTTGGCCGGCAATTTCGCCGGAGTGACCAAAATTGATACAAATTTCAAAGTCGTGGTATGCAATTAACACTTTTGAAAGTCGTGGACCAAAATTAATAAGACCCCTATACTTAGTAGACCAAAATGGCAATTTGCTCCCTAATTTAACATTCAATTATAGTGATTTTACCCAAATTAGTTCTCAACTATAGTGTTAATATAAAATTTAGTCCTCAACTATAATCGTTTTTCTCAATTTAATCCTTGATTTTAACTGTTGAGGACTCAGGAAAAACTATCGGAATTGATGATCAAATTAAGAACAAAAACGTTTAGTCCTACATGTGATATACCATAAAGTAATCAAATTGTTTTTCAATGATTAAACAAATAATATAATAAGCTCAATTTGGGAACAACTTCTTTAATTTGAACTTCTTATAATAAGTCCATACATACACAAATACAGAGTTCGATAAGTATGGGAACGCACCTTCATTGGTTGGTACTTGCTGATAGAGATTGCCTAATTCTTTGTAGTATTATATTATGATATATCATAAAGGAATGAAAATTTTAATAATATATAAAACGAGTTGGTAATTACTTTAATTATTGACAAGTTGATGACACTTATTCTATGTTTTGTTGTATCATTAAAAAATAATTTCATTACTTTATGATATATCACATGCGCACTCCTAGAAATATTTAGGCAATCTTTACCAACCAATATGAAGGTGTTCCGTACTTGTGGAAATTTGTAAATTTGAATAATATATAAGCTTGAACTTATTGAAAAGTTCAAATTACTAAAAGTTGTTCTCAAATTGAGACTATTATATATTTTTTTATTTATCAATCATACTGTCATTTTGATTTAAGGGTAAGGGTCAAATAGACCATCAAACTATACATCATTTTGTAATTAGGTTCTTCAACTTCAAAAAGCTTCAGTTAAGCCCTTAAAATTGTTATTTTGAAGCAAATAAACCCTCGGACTTATTTATGACCTGTAATAACATGTCAATATATTCCTGGCGAACCTCCGACCAGATTCCGGCGACCAAATCAGATAATCAACCACCGATCGCCGCCGATCGTGGTTGATTTTTTGATTTGGTCGCCGGAATGTGGTCGGAGGTTCGCTGGAAATATATTTGACCTGCTATTACAGGTCATAAATAAGTTCGAGGGTTTATTTTGCTTCAAAATAACAAGTTTGAGGGCCTAATTGCACAATGATGAGGTATAGTTTGAGGGTCTATTTGACCCTTATCCCTTTTATTTATGATATGTGAGTTTTTAAAAAATTCTATACTTGTAAATGACTTTGTGGTTAAGTAGCATGTATTGACTCTCCCAATTGGGAGGTCACAAGATTGAGCCTTAGTAGAGGCGGTATTGATTTTTTGTGCTTCAAAAGATTGAGAACGTATAAATAAATAGATACTACAATGTAATAGACTTATGTTGAATGAGGAGTGCTTGAGAACTTTTTAAATCTATTCAAATTTTTATTTCTATTTTTTGAAATTAATATTTTTCCCATAATTTTTTTTTCCATTTGATAATAAGCTGGCTGTTATATTTAGTTCCAATATAACTCTTGTTAATAAGAAACTCATTTAATTTAATGAGTTGTGATATCTAGTTCAAATGAAACTCTTATTAATAAGAATTATCTAATTGTTACAAAGAAACAAGAAGTATTTAATAAACTTATTTTGAATTTTGATTATGGTTGTAGTAGGAGCTAGGCGCTAGTCGGGCGGTAGACTAGCGCCTAAGCGGTCTAGGCGGCGACCTATAAAAATAAAAAAAATTAATTCATGTGTGTGGGTGTATATCATTGATGAGTACTTGCGAACTTTTTAAATCTATTCAATTTTTTTTATTAAATTAATATTTATTCTCATAATTTTTAAAAAAAAAACTTAATGTTTTTTGTTTTTAAAAAACTTAATGTTATGAACATTTGTTTTCAGATTTTGATGATATCAAATGATAGGAATTTTAGACACTAATTATTTTATATTCTAGACTTATTAGAATAATTATGTTCAACATTCAATCTATACGAATGGTACCTCGAGTATTAACAATTCTATCTATCCGAATGATAACTCGAGAGATCTCAGTCACAACAAACGATTCGAAGAGTGACCTTAGTGGTCATCTCTTGAATAGCTAAGGAAGAAGACTAAAAACTAGAATATTATAGGACTTCAAGATCGAAAGGTTGCAAAGACTGAGAAGTGGAAGGGCCAACCTTTCGAGATGTTAGAAGAACGAATGGTAAGGACAATCATATATTACCAAAAGGTTGCAAAGGTCGAGGAGTATGAAGAACCTACCATTCGAAGACTAACAAGAGATAAATGGTAAAGTAACTCACTAGTATATGATCCTTAATATTAATAGATTGGAAAATCTAGGCAAGTAGAAATGTCCAGTATATTTTATTTTTTGCTTAGATCTCTCGAAAGACCGAAACTAACATTGTTGAGCATGTGGATGAACAATAAGACTATATACCTTTCATCACTCCAACTAGGAGTGAAAATAGACTAGGCCGAGCCGAGCTTTAAAAATTTAGGCCTAGGCCTACTATGAAAATTTAAAGCTTGAGCCTGAGTCTGGGCCTGTATGTAGGCTTTTTTAAGGTTCAAGCCTGAGCTTACAGTTGGCCTAGCCTGGCCTGAAGCGTTTTTAAAAGCCTAGTTCGGCGTGGGGTTGATCTGGATAATGCATGTCCGTTATGTTCTCAAGCTTCAGAGTCGCTTCATCACTTGCTTTTCGTTTGCCCTCAGGTTTCTGCTTTATGGATTGATTTAATGAGACCTATGGATGATAGTGTGGTGTTTGCGACGTGGCTGGATGATGTGATTACAGCTGGTCCTATGGTGAAGGTTCTACGTTGTGTGGCAAACTGTTGGTGTATATGGAGGGGGAGAAATGATTTGGTTTGGGGTGGCAAGTCATGGCAGCCTCTACGGATAAAAAATGAAGTTAGTCACCTTCTGGAAAGTTGGAAATGCATGATGTCTACTGCTGTTATGGCGAATGCTCAGTCCATGTAGTCAGTGAGTGCACATGGCTCTATCGGAGGTGTGGTTAATATATATGTGGATGCTGTTTTCCCTAATTCTAATCAGGCTTATTATGGCATTGTCATTACAGATTACACGGGTGATTTTTTTGCTGCAAAAAATTGTAACTTTCACTATCACAATGATGTTCATCTAGCTGAATCAATGGCGGTGAAGGAGGCCTTGCCCTGGGCTAAAGATAGAGCGTGGTTGAAAATCAGGGTCTTGTCAGATTGTCAGTCAGTGTGCAACCTTATTAATGGGTATTCATTGGATCACTATTACGCTGGTTGTGTGATTGATGACTGCAAAGAACTTCAACAACACTTTGAAGTAGTGTCCATTGGTTTTATTCCTAGATCAGTGAACAAGCTTGCCCATGCTGTTTCTAGGGCTGCTAGTTCCCAACCTGGTTCTAATGTTTGGTTTTCTTCTATTCCCAGTTGTATTTCTCATTTGGTTTAATAAAGTTTCGATGTTTCTTTTCCAAAAAAAAAAAAAGTATACCTGTAAAAAATTTAAAAAAAATATCTAAGTTCAATTGTATTATTATTTGTTATCCTATATAATATCATAAATAATAAGCAATCAACTCACATAATTAAGTTGCGATATTTCATTAAATATTATGAAAGTAAGAACAGATAGTAAAAGAAATTAAACAATAAGAATACATATAGTAGGATTAGCAGCAATGTTTATAGTTGAATAATAATTTAGAATGAGATTTTGGAGGTGGAGGATTAGAGTTTGGTAGTTATATATACTTGGAATTGTATTGTAAATATAAAAATATATATTACGTATAAAATAGAATTGAATATATATATATATATATATATATATATATAGGCCAGGCCTGTAGGCCTGAAGGCCGAGCCTAGTATATATATATATATAGGTCTGGCCTGTTTAGTTTAATAGGCTTTTGAAATTGGCTCAAGCCTGGATTTTCTACTAAACGAGCTAGGCCTAACTAGGCTTTAATTAGGCCTGAACATAGACCCCGCTATAAGGCCTTCCTCATTAGTTCAAGTTTTTTCTCCAGTTTTTTGTGAGCCCCATCATCCACCTCATCATCTACTATCTCAGTCAATCACAAAACCCTTCTTCCCATTAGTTTTAAGTTTTTTCATAACTTTTTATGGGTCCACCATTTTAACACTATATTTTAATTAATTAATTATTTATTATCATTATAAAATTATAATTACAATTATTATATGTAAATCAAACATTTTAAAAGTAAAACAATTTTTTAAAATATAAATATTAAAACAAATTTATAATTATAAATATTTACTTTTTTAAAAATAATTTTAGCACAGTTAAAAATTTAATAACAAATTTTATTTTTTTTAAAAAAAAAGAAAAAAAAAAAAAAGAAGAAGAAGTGAAGAAACTGGTCGTTTCAACAGACAGGAAAAAAAATTTATAAGATTAAGAATCAGCTGGCCGTCGGCCAGCTGAAGAAGAAAAGAAAAAAACGAAGAAGCAAAAGAACTGACAGACAAAATCCTGAGAAACTTAGTTTTTATTTTTATTTTTATTTTTATTTTTATTTTTTTTTTTTTTTGCAGGAGATCAGAAAGAATTCTTCAAAAAATAACACTCCCATTTGTGTAAAACAAGAACGAGTAGTTTTTTTGTGTTAAAATTTGTTCGAAAACATGCTAATGAGGAAGGCCTAAGGGGCCTGGCATATTCCCACCCCTAACTCTAACCCAGATGTTCCAAGCAGAGAGTGAAGCTCAAATGCTGAAAACCCAAGAGGATCTTTAAATTTTCAAGTTGGCTTTTGAGTTTGCTTAGGATAAAACTGGCAAATCACATATGAGATGTTCAAGATTGGAGATCAAAAGAAGAAATATATATTAAGGGTGTGTTTGGTTCGCACATGGGAATCAGAATCGATATGAGTATCAAATACTTGGTAAGGGTAATGTGTTGTTGTGAAACTATTTTGCATGTTTAGTAGTACGATGGAATGAGAATGATTGTTAATAATTGGGGAAGAAAGGGGGAAGGGGAATAAAACCCTTATTTCATTAGGGTATGGATTTTTCAATTAATGGGGTATTCCAAACCCATAATAGTATTCTAAAAACCTATTAACCAAACAATAACAATCACTTTAATACCCATACCTTATGCCTAAACCCACCAACCAAACACACCCTAAGTAAAATGGAAGGAATGAGCTTCACCAAATTTGAGAGTATTCTAGCTAATGCACGAGCTCAACGAGCAAAGGAGCACTGCAAGACCTCAATGTTGAGATGATGTTTGAGTGGTTCAGTGCTAAAAAGCCAATGATATCTCACCAAGAAATGCAAGTCAAGAATACTAAAACAAAATGCTTGAAAAAGCTAAGGGATTGGAGGATAGTGAAAAAAAGATGTAAGGGATTACAGTAATGCATGCTAACAAAAGGAAGTCTATGCCTACTGGGCGAGATGTTAATAACCCCAACGGTCCTTGAAGTGGTATATGCGGACACTTAGGGAGAAAAAAGTGTTTTCGCTACATCTCTAACGGTGTAGCCTATGGCCGTGACGCTAAAAGGTAAGTCTTTCCGCGGCACCCGTAACGGGTGCCGCGGAAAGAATTTAATTTTCTTTTTTTTTTTTAAATAAATACTTTCCGCGGCACCTGTAGAGGAGCAGGTGCCGTGGAAAGTAATAAAATAATAATAAATAAATAGTTTCCGCGGCACCTGTTCCGATACAGGTGCCGCGGAAAGCTTTTTTTAATTATTTATTTAATACTTTACGCGGCTGCGGCGTAAACCTTTTTTTTTTTAATATTCAATTTAAATTACAAATAATCCAATTTTTGTATTTAAAACCTGCTCAGAATTTTCCAAATCATCCAACTCAACATCAAAATTTATAAACCTATATCTATTTTCTATTCACAAATATATATTTTCAAACTAATACATACATGACTAATGTCAAATTAATAACCAACACAAATAACAATTTTCATACACATATTTAATTTTAAACCAACACATACTATTTAAAACCAACACAAACATTACCATCCACCAACACATTGAAACATCACCACAATTCACAATATCTTTCACAATTAATAATAAAAAACAACATGCATCACAATATAACAATAGAGATAATCATGTTTATAAAACGAAATAAAGTCTAAACGCACTCTTCTAGAAAATATTTTGCCCACAACTCTCGAACTTCTTCTATTTCATTCATTGAGTATGTGGTATCTTCCAATGCCTACAAAACAAATTAATTAGGGTTATTAGTCAACATATTAATTTATAAATTATAGTTTAACTATACATATATATATATAGCTGTATTTAAATTTCTTACCGTATCTAATTTAAATGATCAAGCATTGAACACTTGGTAACGATATCATACATGAATCGCATTGTGCAGTATCCACATTCAAAACCTCCGGGTTGTTGTGGACACTACAAAATATAGATATATATTACTTCATGTTAATATATAGCATATCACTTAAAACCATAAGAAAACACTTAGTTAGTATCATATATATATATACTAAAACTTTAATTTTAACTTTATACCTTGCATTCCTTCCAAGTCATACTTCTAACACCCCGTCCATTTGTTGGAACGGATCGAAATGCACTATATTAATAATATAATAAACACCTATATCAATTTATAAATAACATAATAACATTTGATATACATATATTAATAATAAAGTTTTTACTTACATATTCATACTAGGTTTGACTTCAAGAGTGCGCCCACATTTCAAAGGATCAAATACATACACCGTTTTTAAGTTGATGCAAATCACGATCAACAACCAATGATTCCTACATTTACAAATATATTATAAGATTTTGGTTCAAATGCGACCATGCTCTCCCGTGTGGCCGTGCGGTCACACACCACTCAATGTTACGAAATACACCACTCAATGTTAAGAAACACACCACAATGAAACACAATGAAACACACCACAATGTTAAGAAACACACCACAGTGCATATTTGTGTGGTGTGTTTCTTAACATTGAGTGGTGTATTTCGTAACATTGAGTGGTGTGAACCGCACGGGAAGGCACGACCACACCTGAACATGACCCTATATTATAAAACACTTCAAATAAAGTTATTGAGTTATAGAAAATAGTATAATAAACGGCTTACTCTTGATGATACGGTGCCAATATGAATTGTTGATTCTTATGTGTGTCCATAACATGAATCAAATATGATGTAACAGTTTCAGGATTTTTGTTGACCATATCTGCTGAAATTTGTGTTGGACATGCAAACCCAATCGATGCTACTCCATACTGCTTACACAAACTATTCAAAAACCTGAAAAATAACAAATCAACCAATTTCAATAAGCATAAATAACAAATGTATATAAAACAAATGAATAATTTAAAACTTACATCATAAACACTTGTATAACCGAGACATCTAACCAATTCATTGTTAGCAAATCCTTGATGTCCTCTAACATCACAAAAACACCATTGACATTTCCATGATGGAAGACTGCCGGGTCCAAATCTACATCAAGGTATTCCTTGTCACCAGGAATATTCCGTTAACTATTTATTATTTTTAACTTACTCATTGATTTTCATAAGGAAGATATTAAGTTCGAACCCCATCCCTATCAAAATTAACATAATTGTTAAACGTATACAATGAATATGTTAGAGTGTATTAAAAAATACAATACAACAACCAATGTGATTGCTTACTCTCTGGCTAGAGCTTCTTGCTGTCAGGAGGTGTGGGATGCAGATATCCCTCATTGTATTCGTGATTTGATTTCGCAATAATAATAGTTTGCTTTGATGGTTGTTTAAAAAAAATACAATATAAAATTTAACATGAACTTTGATCAATTAATTAGAATCATGCATTGGATATTGATGAAATGATACACCTAATTTATAATATATGTACAACACAGATGAAAAATTATGCTTATTATCATTGTGCTTTAGGGGGAAGAAGGATTTGGTTATGATTTTGAAGGTGCATTGCACGGAGGCACTAAAATTGTAGTTAAGCACATTAATTAGGAGACTAGATCAAAATATCAAATGAAGAATTCATTTTTGGCAGAAGTGGCAACAAGAAGAAGCATGAAACACTCCATTTAATAGGGTTTTGTGTTGTAAAAATTATGCTTAATTACAGTACTATCCGGTGGAGGTGTTTCTTTCTAAAACTGTTATTGTGCCCGCTATCTAACATTTCTCAACCTACTGAAGCCCAACAAAGTCAATATTGCCCCCACTGAGGCTCGAACCCATGACCTCCCACTTGGGAGAATCACTTCATGCCGCTTGACCAGAAGGCCTTTGGCTGAAATTAAATATTTATTTTTATGAAAAATTTGATAATATAGCATTGATATATGGCAACATACTGAATAATTCTTTAATAAATTTTTAAGCACTAATTAAAAAATACACATTGACATTGGACGCAATGGGCATGCGGTAACTAATAGACAATAATTACAAAACATCATTTACACTAATAAGTACAGTGTCCCTCAATAATTGCAACGCTCCTGCTCTTTATAATTGTACTAGT
>CM008343.1:28381934-28402431 GCA_002525835.2 Ipomoea batatas
CGTGAAACTGTTATTCAATTTCATTTTATATACACTGCAGTTTGCTTTCAACATAACTACAATTTCATTTTGATATAACTACTGTGAGTTATGTTATGTTTTAGTAGTTATTATTTCTTTATTATCTTATGTTATATGTTATTAGTTCTAGTGGTTGTAACTTATCTTTATAGTTTAGCCTGTAGAATAGGGGAGTCTTCAGTAGGTTAAGTTATATGGACTCTCCCTCTCTCCTGTAATCGATTGAGAAATCAAATTCATTCACTAATCTGGTATCAGTTGTGTAAGGTGAGCGTAATTATTTCCTCCATTCCCGATCCCACTTTTACGTTCCTTTTTTTTTTTCCGATCGCCCCTATGGCCGCTCCACCTTCTGATGGCGCAATCACTGTCGTTACCAATCCACCGGCGGTTCCTCCACCTTCCCTCACGGCCGCTCACCACTATGTTTCGGTGAAGCTAACAACCAGAAATTACCTCCACTGAAGAACCCAGTTGGTACCCTTCCTTCGTGGGCAAGGATTGCTCGGGTTTCTTGACGGATCGCATCCATGTCCGCCGGCGACAATCTCTCCTTCCCTGCAGCCGGCGTCGTCCTCCGCGTCGCCTCCTACGCCCAATCCGGCACACCTGGTTTGGGTCCAACAAGATCAGTCGATCTTGTCATTACTGATCTCGTCACTCACCGAAAAGGTCATGTACCTCACCGTCGGCAGGAACACCGCCCGGGAGGTCTGGGATGCCATCACGGCTGCTCTCGCCTCGTCGTCACGATCCAGGTGTCTGAGTTTACTCGGCCAGTTTCAAACCGTACGGCAAGGCAACCAGTCACCGCCCGAATACCTTAGAAAGGCGCAAATGATCGTCGAGGCGCTCTCCCTCGCCGCACGACCTCTATCTCCCGACGAACAGGTGCTTTATGCCCTTCGCGGACTACGCCCCGAATACCGTCCGATGGCCAGTGCTCTAACCGTCTCCATCGCGACAGTGACGTTAGCCCAGCTTGCGGATCATTTGCAGAACCAAGAGTTTATCAACTCTGATGACTTCACCGTCGCGGACGCTGTTGTTCAATCCCAGAATACGGTGGCACTCTATGCAGGTCGCGGCAGAAGACATACCGATTCCGTCAGTCGACATTCTGGAAATAGCCGTGGCGGAAGACACTGGAGAGGTAGAGGCAACTCTGGCCGTGGACGCGGTGGCGGTGGCTCCCCTCGCTGCCAAATTTGCAGGTCTCACGGCCACACCGCCGTGAATTGTTTCAAGCGGTATGATGACCGCCCCGCCCCGTGTGCCAATGTTGCTGTTGATGGTGAGAACAATTCGGCTATCTTCCATGCTTGGTGCCCTGATACAGGAGCTACGTCTCATGCGACTCCAAATGACGCCATGATGAACCACTCCGAAGTTTACAATGGCGGGGACGTGTTAAAGGTCGGCAATGGCGCAGGTTTGGCAGTCTCACGAATCGGCCATGCAGTTATTCCGTCCCAGTCAAAACACTTAACCATGTTACAAATTTTATATGTCCCTAAATTGTCATTACCGCTTCTTTCTGTTTTTAAATTTACAAATGAAAACAATGTTTTCTTTGAGTTTCATAACAATTGTTTTCTTGTGAAGGATTGCAACACTCGGGCGGTACTTCTTAAAGGGTCAATGGTCGGTGGTCTATACATATTGTCAATCCCCTGGTCTCATTTTGCGTTCCTTTCTGCTCGAGCCTCATCGGCCATCTGGCATCAACGGCTTGGGCATCCACATAATCAAGTTTTGAGTCGTGTTCTAGAAAGTGTCCTGTTAGTGTTAATAATTTGAATAGTCATAATCTTTGTACAGCGTGTCAACTTGGGAAATCGGCACGTTTTCCTTTAGATAGGGTCGCTAATAATAGTTACAATGTCTTGGATTTATTGTACACGGATATCTGGGGTCCGTCACCGGTCATTTCAGCTACCGGGTCCAGATATTTTGTATCGTTTGTAGATGATTTCTCCTGGTACTGCTGGTTTTATCCATTACGGCTGAAATCAGATATCTATAAAATATTCGATTCTTTTCGGGTTATGGTAGAACGGCGTTTTCCCGTTCTATTAAAGCCATACAGTCCGACTTAGGGGGTGGATACCTCCGTCTTCATAAGACTTTTGAAACCCTCGGTATATTTCATAGACAATCATGCGCATATACTCACGAACAAAATGACAGAGTTGAGCGCCGGCATAGACATATTGTCGAGACTGGACTTTCTCTTTTAGCTAACAGTTCCACACTACAATTATACTGGACTATGCCTTTGAAACAGCCACACACTTAATCAATTGTCTTCCTCCGCCGCCATAAACTTTGAGCGTCTACACTTCCGTCTCTTTCAAACTCAACCCACGTATACATTCTTTCGTGTCTTCGGTTGCCAATGCTTTCCCTATCTCCGGCCTTATAACCGACATAAAATTGAGTATCGATCCACATCATGCGTCTTCTTAGGTTACCCAGTTTCTTTTAAGGGGTATCGCTGCATGGACCTGAAAACTGGGGTTGTCTACATCTGTCGTCATGTCCGATTTAACGAGTCTATTTTTCCGTTTGAATCTCCATTGCAGGTTGATTCATCTCCGGCACTCAATACTGCACCATGGGGTATGTGTCCAAGTATTGTAACTGGAACGTCAAACTCGACCTGTTCGGTGATGTCTTTGGCTCAGGACCCACCTCCACTAGCTATTCAAGCCCCTACTCCCTCTACTACGACGCAATCTCAACCGGTTCAGACTCAGGCTAGGATAACTCATACTGACGGTCATGCTATGCACACTCGGCGCAAAACTAAGGGTACTGGTGAACAGTTCTATGCCCTTACCACCACAATTGACCCCACGTGTTACTCTCAAGCGGTTGGACATGCCTAGTGGCGAGATGCCATGGACCAGGAGTTTAATGCATTGCTACACAACAACACCTGGAAATTAGTACCTCCAAACCCAACTATGAATGTGATTGGCTACAAGTGGGTGTTTAGAACCAAGAGAAAGGCTTGTTGCCAAAGGTTTCAATTAAGTAGCCGGAGAAGACTTCTTTGATACCTTCAGTCCAGTAGTAAAACCAACTACAGTCTGACTATTATTTTCTCTAGCTGTCTCAAACAACTAGACACTACGACAGCTGGACGTACACAATGCCTTCTTAAATGGTCACCTATCCGAGACTATGTATATGAAACAACCACCGGGCTACGAGGATCTCGTTCACCCGAGTCATGTGTGTCATCTACAACGATCCCTCTACGGTCTTAAACAGGCACCTCGTGTGTAGTTCAAGCGGCTGCATGAGTTCTTGTGTTCCACAGGGTTTACGGCTTCCAAAACTGATGTATCACTTTTTTATCACACAGTCGGTGCCTCAAGGGTTTACCTACTAGTCTACGTTGATGACATTATCATGTTAGGTAATGATGGTCCGTTAATTGACAAGCTCCTCGCTCGACTCTCCGGAACCTTTAAAATTAGAGACTTGGGTGTACCGAGTTTTTTCCTGGGTATTGAGACTATTTATGACTCACATGGGTTTCTGCTGTCACAACGGCGTTACATGAAACACATTCTGACACGAGCCGGTATGATAGACTGCAAAGCTCTGGCTACCCCTGCAGCTACAACTCAATTGGTTACTCCAACAGATGAGGTTTTTGACAATCCTACTCAATATCGTCGCATAGTAGGTGCACTTCAGTATCTCACTACCACTCGGCCCGATCTCTCCTTTGCTGTTAACAGACTCTGACAGTTTATGCACTCTCCAACCACAGAACACTGGGGTCTCCTGAAGCGGGTTCTTCGATATGTCAAAGGCACTCAGCATTATGGTCTCCGTTTATCTCCTTCTTCATCTACAGAGTTGCATGCTTACTCCGACTCTGATTGGGCCGACTGCCCCGTGGACAGGAAATCAACGAGCGGCTATGCAGTCTACTATGGGGACAATCTTATTTCTTGGCTTTCTCGCAAGCAGCGTACCGTGGCTCGTTCTTCTACAGAAGCTGAGTACAAAGGCTTAGCTGATGTTTCTGCAGAGGTCACCTGGGTAGTCTCTCTTCTCCGTGAGCTAGGGCTCGAGTCTGACAAACCAGCTCACTTATGGTGTAACAACCTCGGTGCCACTTATCTAGCAGCCAATCCAGTCTTTCATGCTAGGACTAAGCACGTGGAAATTGATTTTCACTTTGTTCGAGACAAGGTTAGTTGCATCAGGGGACTTCACAGTCAGTTTTGTCTCCTCACAGGACCAGATCGCTGACATCTTAACCAAACCGCTTCCAGCACCGCGCTTCCACGCTCTGCGACGCAAGCTCAATGTTGTTGAAATTCAACCTTGCGCTTGAGGGGGTGTGTGAGTTATGTTATGTTTTAGTAGTTATTATTTCTTTATTATCTTATGTTATATGTTATTAGTTCTAGTGGCTGTAACTTAGTCTTTATAGTTTAGCCTGTAGAATAGGAGAGTCTTCAGTAGGTTAAGTTATATGGACTCTCCCTCTCTCCTGTAATCGATTGAGAAATCAAATTCATTCACTAATCACCACAGTTTTATTTGATAATATAAAAACAAATGTGAAGCAGTATCATTTGAGATAAATTGTAATTTCATTTACAGGACTTCGTTAAGATGTAATGACAGCCGTTTCTTTACTTAAAGAAATGGTGCCGTTTTGAATCATGGTCCACGCACTGGCTTGAAATAAATCACAATTAGAACTAAAAGAGTAAGTGAAAGCCCATAGCATAAACCAAAGGAATATAAAATATCAAAGCAGCCCAGTAACATACCCATTTGACTACGAGCCCATTTAACCAGATAACAGTGTATTTGGGCCAAGGAAAAACCCATAGAGAAATAAGAATCGCAAGCACATGGCAAATTATTTGGTCCACACAGCTATATTCTACGTTTCAAAATGACGTCATTTTGATGTTTAAAGTTTTTTTTTTTTGCTCCGTGCGTGTGTTTGAAAATAATGAACATTTTGGGGTAAGATAATGTATTTTATGAGTTAGAATAATGTACTTTACGTGTTAGAATAATATATTTTATGACATAGAATAATATATAATGTACTTTGTGTTATAATAATGAAATTTTCAGGGTAAGATAATATATATATTTTTAGTTAGAACAATATACTTTATGAGTTAAAATAATATGCTTTGTATATTTAGATCGTGGTGCACACCGTCCACGCAATAATGATTGCAAGCAAAATGCATGCTTCTAAGCATCCATGGTAATATGTTCGATTATTATGTCTAAACTTGTATGAAAGAACGTCATTATTTTTCTTACATCGATTTTCATTTGTCTATAATGAAAGAAGACTTATTACAAATATTTCTTTCATCATTTTGATTCTAGAAATATCTTTGATATTTATTCTTGAACAATCTAAAGGGGAAGAAGCTAAGAGCCAAGAAAGAAAAAGCAAAGGAAAAGATGAAGTTTTGATTCGAATAACATTGTACCTATATCAATATGTTTTAATGACGCAACGGATTACGTTCAAACTTGTGGTTATTTTTTTGGGTTCAATTATCGATTATTTGTCTTATCTATAATAAAAATAGACTAAATATAAATCATCGATTCATTGTTTTCCATTCCTCATTTGTAATGTTCGACTGAAGCTTGATATTCTATTCGAGAAATACCTTTGATATTTATTCTTGAACAATCTAAAGGGAAAAGGGAATCAAGAAAGAAAAAGCAAAGAGAAAAAGATGAAATTCTTATATATGTTGGTTGAATTGCAATGTTGACATGGTGATAAAGAAATTGTACCACCCACCCATCATCTCCTTATTTCAAGTGGCGTATATCCATCCCCTAGAGATTGAACCGTTACAATTTTAATATTTTAATTATATTTTTATTGGAAAATTTTAATTTTGTGATATAATATTGAAAAATTGATAAAGCTCGTGAATCCCAATATGTTCCTCCAACAGGGATAATAGGTTGATTATAATCTCAAGAGCAACAATGTTGTTGGAACAAGCAAACAGCAAAAAACATTGTTTATATCTTTGAATAAATGCCATTTATCTATGCATTATACATTTGTCCAAATGAATGGACAATGGGCTAATGACCAGGAAGGAATCTTAATTATATATTTATAGGAGTTTCTAAGGCACACAACCAAACCATCTGTTTTGGTACATGACTGGAAAGTGATGTTTCATTTGAATTTATATCAAGTAGTGCATCGATGACTAGTTAAGATTGTCCATAAAATTCGTTAAAAAGGTTATTGCAGTAAAAAATATGGACACTCCATCATATACTGCCTGTCTTAACTAGTGACCTGTCTTAACGCTTATCGATAAACTAAAAGTTATAACTAGTAGTGAAGGTGCAATTTTATTTTCTTATATACTTTCACTACATTTTCGAGAGGTAGGGTGCTAGACTTGCTCCTTCACCGTCAACCACATTTTCGAGAGGCAAGTGACGGATTTGGCCCTTCATCGGCCTCCGCTCGAAGGCGTAACTTCATTTCCTTATTTACTGCCACCACATTTTTAAGAGGTAGGGCGCTCGACTTGGCTATTCACGCGCCACCACAGTATTGAGAGGCATGTGCGTCCAACACAAATTAATGATGTTTTCAAGTTCTGAGGGTTTTTTCTGGCGAAAAGTACTTAGGGTGTGTTTGGTTCATGGGCTTACACACTAGGAATGAGAATCAAAATCATAGTTAGTGTTTAGTTGATAACTTTTCAAAAAACATTTATGAAATTTGGTTACCCTTCTATTAAAAATCTCATTCTCTAATTAAAAAGAGGTATTATTGCATCTTATTGATAATCTAATTTTTAAGTTTGGATTAGTACGTTTTTGTATGTTCAAAACCTGTATTTCTATTATAGGTCATGCACAACCAAACATCAATATTGATAAAATCATTCAAATTTCATCATACTACCGAACATGTAAAATATTTTTATCATTACTAAGTATTTGATTCACATTTTGATTTTGATTTCATGATCGAACCAAACACACCCTTACTAATACGTGATAATTGATATTGAAAGAGATTCGAACTTTTGAATTCAGGGTCAGAATCTTATTTGGATCATTATTGCCTCAAGTTGAGCTAGTTCATGTTGATGCGCAACCCACCCATTATGATAAAGAAATTTTTATTTTTTTTTTCTTCTCTTTTTGAAAATTGATATTATAAGAAGCGTGGCCATACGTTGGGGCAAATGAATGGACAAAGTGTTTATGGCAAGATCGAAAGAATCATACATGAAGGGAAAGAATCACACATGATGAATGGAAAACACTGTGCAGCTCACTAGGGATCGGAATATATATATTCTTATTACGTGTTTTTTACTGATTGAGTAGAAACAAATAGAAACAGAAAAAATAGTACAATTCTCCTAGTGATTAATTATCCGCTGTCACACGTTACGAACTGAAGAGTATAATTTCAAAAAATATTGTGGCCCTGTTTGGTAAATGGATGTTGGTTGATTGGGTTGGCTGTTTGGGTTAGAAGGTATGATTTGTTAATAACATTAGCTGATTGTAAAAAGCTGTTTGATAGATTAGTTGTTAGCTGATAGCTGTTTGGTATAATTTTTTTTTCTCAAAAAGTTAATTGAAAAGGCTGTTTTGAGTAGCCTTATGAATTTTAGTATTTTAGAGTTACAAAAAGCTTATTAACCAAACAACTAATAGTGATCAAATAAGCCAAAATTGACTGATAGACTGATTATTTACCAAACAGGGCCACTACAATTTGTTACTGAAAGAACAAAAGATCAGCAGAAAAACTATTATGACGAATAAATTTTAACTCAATATCGTCAAGATTTGTTTAGGTGGTTTGTTGATTATAATTAATATAAATAGGGAGAGTGGTGGTGCCTTTTCTTTTTTGTTTGCTTGCTTTATTCCTCTTCCAATGTAATGTAATGTATGCAATGTTGTACCTTGGTGAACACCACTTTGTTGGTGGATGTCCATCTTTCTATGCCATTTCCCCCTTGAAACAAGGCTGTCAAATGCTGCTTTCAATTTCTATGGCTCTCCCCATCTCAACATCACCTTTCCATAATATGCCCTTCCCCATTATCATCATTGCCAACTGCTCCAACCTCTTGCCCTTAATCATCTTTCTTTGTAGCTCATTCCCATTCTAAACTATATGTTTTTGCCCACTATAACACAAGGAACCACACTAATTAAAGTAACAATAGTACTAATGGCTTGCAGGGTGTCATTCATATCACAAGTATATAACTCAAGCATATGCCATTCTCGTTTTTACAAACAACTTTAATTTCTTTGTAGCCACGATAAATTAATAAAGTATCAGAACCTTACCACTTTTGACTTTGGGGCTTTTGGCAATTAGTGAATAGTGTATTGCGAATTAGTTGTTTTTAGTCGCACTAATATTAAGAAAAATATTTGATAAATTAGTTGTTTATTTTTAATTGATAATATTTGAAATGAACTATAATGGCACGGATTAATGTTTTCTTTATTTAATTGTTCCTAAGGTATTTTATATTTCAGATATAAACTTCATGATAATTTAATTTTAAACACTATTATTATTGTTGTTGGTGGTGGTGGTGTTGTTGTGGAACCAGATGATAACACAAAGAGAAATTTATTACTCCTTAAAATGAGATTAAAATAAAGATACAAAGTAAATAAGTTTTAGATTTTACAATTTTGAATTATTACATATAAATTAATATAAAAATAAATTAATGATATTTTAAATTATTATATAAATATAAATTAGTGGTATTATAAATGAAAATAGTGAAGAATATAGTATTTTGAACTAGATAAGTGCAATCCGCTAACTTTTGAATTTCAGTATTGCTCTATATTTTCATCGCATACCTGTAAACAAATTATGAATATTTAGAAGTGGTTTAATTTCCAACCTAACATATGAGAGGCTAACCTCATTATTGTGGATGAAGAACGACAAACAAAATTATTGATGGGAACAAGAAGAAAATCCAAACCAAAGTGGCTTCAAGTGAAACCCTCTCTTGGACTTCCAATAATCCCACATGCTTTCCATCTCTATCCTCTACGTACCTTATTATTTTGTTTAAGGAAAAACCACACTTGGATCGGAGCAGCCATGATTATGCTAGAGATAAGGATGCCAACCTAATTTTTTAAAACCAGACAGCCTACTATTTAATAAATGCTAATGGCCGGTGATCATCTCTAAGCCCACTGAATATAAATCTAAGGAAATTAAAAATGGGGAAATTGCATTTTCTTTTATTAATTAAAGACCATAATGAGGTAAACCAACATAGGTTACTCATAAGTGATTAGTTGAAACAAAGAAAATCAATAAATAGTTCCTTGTTATTGTGGTTACTTTACCAAGCTAACCAGTCAAAATAATGTGGTAAATACGACTTTCTCCACAAATACATATAAAAGGTCGGATCGTAGGCGGACTTTTAGTTGATCTGCTTGTTGATTTAAGTCTTTGAACTCGGGATAAGGTGACAATAGGTCAGAGGGTCCCGAGCATGATGCAATGGCATATGAAATGCGAAAAGTCCCCCCTTCTCATCCAAGCATTTAATGCGGTATTTATAGGATGTTGGAGGGGACACATGCCGGTCTCTCGGCATGCGTGACACGTGGAGCCCATGCACAAGGGAAGGTCGGGATCCCTCACGGATATCTCCACGTGTAGCTAGGTTCCTGACACCCTCACTCCGGCTGCAATCGAGTTGGATTAAGGGAGTAAGGAGTAAAGACCTCAAGTGAAGGGAGTCGGTCAATCCTTCCTGATCTGAGATGGTCAGGTCAAACCAGCAGTGGAGCGAGTAATGCTACAGAATAGATCCCCAGTCGACCTTTCTACTAAGTCGGGTTGATGGCCTGAGGTCGGTTTGTGCTCGGGGAGAATTCCTCTCACTGATCTGCCCAGGTACTGAACAGATATCTATGGGCATATGTGTATCGAGGTCGGGGTATATTTTCCATAACACTCGATCAATTTGATTGGAGTGGCACCACAACCCTTGTCATTTTGACTCCAACATATTGCTTACTTTTGTAAATATAATTATTAGTTATACCATGATGTTGCATGTGTTTTTTGTCCTTAATATAATTTTACATTTTTAGTTATTTTCCCTAACATCCCTTGCATGTTTCATTCTCTAGACTAAAAATTCAAGATGATGATATATACAACTAAGTACTGTATTTAAAAAATTAAACAATTAAAAAGTTAATCAATCATAGATTATAATAACTGATCTGATAATGCATAGCCAATGACCAAAATGCAAAATTTCCATTAATCAATCTTAGACGCCATGATAATCGTACAAATTAAGCTACAAATTAAATCATGACTCCTACAGAGGTTACATGTAAGCATTATTGTTAATGTGTAATGACCAAATTAAATTTAATTAGAATGACTAATCTAAGTGGTTGTTTAATTGGTTGAAATCTTAACAAGGATTGTCGTTGGTACCAAATAAGTTAGTTTTGGGATCGGTTTAATTGCGTATGGTTTATTTATATATATATATATTTTTTACTTTGACACAAAGGAAGAAGGTAAAAATGGATTTATCTTAGGGTCCGCCACCAACACCACCATCACCACCACACCACTACCATACCACCACCACGTACTATCGCCACCAACACCACTCTCACCACCACCACAACCACCAACGCAAACACTACCACACCACCACCTTACCATCACCACTACCACGCACTAGTCCGCCACAAACATCACCACCACCACATATTATTATTATTATTATTATTATTATTATTATTATTATTATTATTATTATTATTATTATTATAACAAATAATATGTTCATATTCAACAAAATGAAGCAAACAAAAAAATGTAATTTTTTAACTTTCAGTCAACAGGAAAAAGATAATTTTTAACAATCAATCAAAAATCAAAAAATTAAAATATTTTATGAAAAATGAGTCATTTCTTAGAAATTATTTTTTAGAAAACATTTTTCATATTTTCAAACGGACTCTTAAGGACGACTTCATCTTCGAGTCTTCTCTGTCTTTCTGAATAAGCCTAGTTATTGTCAATGAAAATGGTATTTAAATCAAATTTTTATATAAAAAACATTTGTTTATTGATGTGGAAAGTCTTCTCTATTTTATACATGCACTATATGTAAACTAATTGATTCTGTCACAAATTGGTCATATAAAACCACGATAGATGGTAAAAAGATTTGGCATGTAATTTTTTTTTTTTTAATTTTTAACAATATTATACGCCTTGATCGATAAATAGTATAAAGTCTGGTATACTAAAATGTTAGGAAAACTACTTTAATTTGATAATATAATGCATTTATTGTTGTTTTTTTTTTTTTTTTTTCAAAAAACGGAGAAATAAATACAACTAGTTTAACAAAAAAAAAAATGAAGTTACAAAAATGCCACATTTTATACCGTATGCATGCATATCATGCTTAGGTGAGAACAAATTTGAGGTGTGAAGTGTGGACTAATCTACGATTATCAATGGTTAGGAAATAAGGTAAAAAGAAGCATGGTTATTTTCATAAATAATACAAACATTTAAGTTTGTAATATTAATGAAAACGACCTTATCATTTTTGATTTTTTACTATATTTTTCAATAATTAGGTGTATTAGATTGATGACTAGGATTTGTCCATACTTCCCACATGGAGTGTTGTTGTCATGGGAGCCAGGTCACACACACACACACAAAGGAGGATTCAGGTTAGAACAAACTCTCACGTAAAAAGTAAGGACTAATCTAATCAATCCATTTGGATAGATCAACAGTTAAGGATTACTAAAAATAGAGGGAAAATGGGACGCAGTCATTTTTATAAATATTACAAATTATAAAAATTGACCCGTGGTTTTAACTAAAAACTTCAGCCATTAATGAATCTTGACAGGTGGCTTAGATTAATCTTATTTTTTACCCGAAGATGTTGTTTTCATTTGAAATTACCCGTATATAAATATAGAATAATGATATTGATCAATAATATAGAATTTTTCTATGTATTCACATCGATGATGATGTGACAATTACTTGAAAGTTTAAAAAACGTGTAGATAGGGCAAGGGAAGTGTTTCACAAACAGTGATGGGTTTGGTAATTTGTGTGATTATTAGGGATTAGGGAACGCCAGTGATTGCATGTGTAATGTAGAGAGGGCCTCAGCCTCACCGGCCATATGCAATTGTTGACTACTTGTACATAGTATATTGCAGAGAGACAAGTGAATCGATTCCTGTTTGTAATGGGCGGTATAGTGGTTGATATGATGCTGTGCACAGTACAGCCTCCTGGACTGGACTTTTCAACTCACATCACCACTTCTGTTTCTGCTACCAATGTTTGACAACTCCTACTCCTAGGCCATACATCTTTTCTTCCTATTTATTTCTTTTGCCGTGGGAATCAAAGAATAATCAATTGGGATATATGGCTCAATTTATATCTTTTTTTTGTAACACATGTTTTCCAATTCCCCAAATGATATTCTGAATCTCATAAACTCGTCGCATCATGTCCACGAGGAGATAAATTGTGTTTATCTAATTTTGAGACTCAATACCAACTTAATTTACTGAAGAATTAAAACTACCAAATTTTAGAAAATTGAGAGTGTGCATGTTTTGCACCTTTTGAAGTTTTGAGCATGAAAATCAAAATAACTAATAGTGAATATTTAAGGGACTAAAATTACTTATTTTTCATTTTTAATTTTATTATAATTGATTAACTACATTGTTAGTCATTTTGGTTTTCAACGGACCATAAACGTTGTGGGCGTCTTCTTAGGTGAATCTTGATATATTCATCACCATCCCCCACTCGCTCTCTGAGTTGTGAGCAGTCGACAGAGAGGGAGAGTATTCACTTCGAGCACTCCGTAACCTACGGAGAGAACCCAAGTGCGAGCTAAACATAGGGGGTGCCCATGAGCGAGCTCGAGGCTCGAGCTAGTAAGTATTCCTTTGAATTGCTACTTTCGAGAGTTAAGTCTTTAGGAGGGCCATAACTTATTCTTGCCTTTGTTATCTTTTCTTTGATGGAAGATGGTGTTGGCGGTGAGCTCCACAATCTCTCTGAGATTACCTTAATTACCTCTAGTATTTCGCTTTTGTTTAGATATGTGATCGACAGTGAGCCCCCCCAATCTCTTCGAGCCCAGCTACACATCCTCAGGTGACCGTGGTAAGATTCTTGACCCTTCCAAACGTGGCTACCAGGCTTGGATTTAGTATTATCATGCCGGTGTACTCCTGAACATGGTTGAATAAACCCGACTCGGTTTTAATGTGGTAGTTGGCCTTTGTGCCCTGCATAGAGTACCTCAAGTGTAGACTCGTAGTATGCCTTTTTTTCTAAGGGACTTGATCTAGCACCCCAGATCCTCCGAACCTTGCCACAAATTGTCACCTTTAAATTTTAAGACTTTAGGTGGGGTCTGGGTATGCATGAAGATTGGTGCTACATTTGGGTCATTTTCCAATTCACCTTAGGAAAGTTAAGCCACCTTTGAGCTCCGTCCAACTTTGTGATATGCTCGGGATGTTCTCCAATTCACCTTAGGGTAGGTAAGTTGCCTAGGCCTCATTCTCTAATTCTCCACGCCCTGCTTGATCCTTTGCATCTTGCCTAGACGACCCCTCTCTTGGGCCTTACTCCTTGGGCTCAATACACTTGCGCTTATCTTCTTGGGCCATACTTGATGTATCCATCATCAGTCTCACACTCTCAAGTTACAAGGGATTGACAATGAGAAATAGTAGTCATGTCCAGGCTTGGCCATTCAGGGCTTAGGTCGCCCTTTGTTCAAAAAGTTGTCGGGGTCGTTATGTCGCTACTGGGCATTTCCACACTTAAAGAAAAAGAGCATGTGGTCGTCTCAAGCTACAAGGTTTCGAGGAGTTCCAAGCCAACCAACCTAACCTCAAGGCCTATGCTTAAGAACACTTGTAAGAAATTGTGGATGGTAAGCTCACGTTAGACGCCGAGGTTGAATAGTTGGCGATGTAAAACGCGATCACGTATGATGTCGGGCACTTGGACATGTAATAAAGGATATATGTCATCTTTCAACCAACGGGACCCGACTTTCACGCCTTTAGAGTAAGGGCTCTAGGCAGATATGGATGACTTGGAGAAAAAAGATATGCTAGTCTTTGAGGAGGGGGACTTGGCAGTGGCTGAAGGTGATGACAGATAAGTCAGCCCAAAGGAAGGGACGACAGTCTTCCAATAATACACGAGGTGCGGCCACGTGGTAAGGCCCCCTGGCTATGATGAGCCGAGCAAAAACCTTGAGTTCGGAGAAAACTCACAATATGCCTTTATATTCATTGTAACTCCCTTTTATTGTATGTTTCTCAAGCTATTTTTGCTTGAGCTATGTACGCCCTTGGGCTATCTAGTTTGAACCATGTATGGGTTATTTTGCTATCTTAATTAAGCATGTTTAGTATACTTCTCGCTTAGTTATGTCCCTCTTGTATCAAGCTTGACTTGCCTCTAGTTCTACTCGAGCCTCATTAATTGACCCCTACCAAATCCATTATTGGTTGTGAACTCCAAACATTATTAATTGAGTATATTCTTGATCAATTCACCCCTGGCCGGGTCTTGAGATATGAATGATGTATTTTGGCTGAGATAGACGAATGATAGAATATGGGCACGCTGGCTTTAAATAAAGAAGACACAACGGTTGCGGTGATGATAGGCAAACCGATCTAGAGAGTGGGAATGATGGATTTTTTGTGCTACTTGAGGGTTCCTAGGGTGCAAACACCCCTCACCCTTGGAGAAAATTATTATTAGTAGTTTGGTTGTCGATAGTGGGGTTTCTCTAGCCGATTGGGATGAAGTTGATAGCAACGACAAACTACACAGGTCACTCGAGTCCGATGAGGGCCCATGATGAAATTTTATATTTTGCAATTTTTATCTTTGTACGACTCTAGGCTGCTCTTAAGATTACTTTTATGATTTTCTCCATTGTTCACCCCTTTGGCCACTTTGTTTGGATTATGCATGCATCTTGGTCCTTTTGTTTGCTTGAATATCGTGTGTGTCACCTAGACTTCTTTAGTTCGACTAAATATGCCGCCTGGGTTCCCTCGCTTTGAACCGTGCACACAACTAACCAAATGTTTACTTTGGCTTTGAGCTAATGGTTGGAGGCTAGTGCTATTTGCTAATCCTCGGAGGCCAGTGCCATTGGCAGTGAAATTTTGCTTGGGCCCTCCCCTACTTAGTTGTTTTATCCATGAGATGAAATAAGAACAATGGGTTTTGTTTTTTGTTTTTTCATTATGTAAGCCATGCCTAGCTAAACCTTGGGTTCAAAGCCATGCCTAGCTAAACCTTGGGTTCAACTAAGAATTGGCTCTTACATCAGCTGGTGAGCAAGGTCGGACCCTAGAGAATGTGTATCTTTTTCTTTGGATAAGCATTGAGCTTAGCTAGGAATAGGTTCTTCTGTCAGGTAGTGAGTGGGCTTTCCCCATACCACCCTTAGAGAATGTGTAGTTTTTTCTTGGCTAAGACCCATGCTTGTCCAACAATTGGTTTTTCTATCAAGTGGTGAGCGTGGCTAGGCTCTGTACCACCTATAGAGAATGTGTAGCTTCTTCTTTGTTAAGCCCCAAATTTGGTCAAGAATAGGGTTTTCTATCAAGTGGTGAGCGGGGTCAAGCCCCATACTACCCCTAGGGAATATTGAGGTTGTGGTCGATGCACACAATCTCGACTACGAATTAATTCCTTTACCTAGTCCTAGGCGAGGTGGGACCTCGTATTGCCAGTGGCGAGAATCGAGGCTGGAGTTCATGCCATCGGCCTCAACATAGATACCTAGAGTCGAACTGCCACATTCCCCCTTGAAAATAGCTAAAATATTTTTAGCTTCTAGGGTGGACCCTCGGGTACCACCCCTTAACTTGAGTGACGACATAGGGGTCGCCTTTGAAGTTGGCTTCCTTGGCTCGACTACAGGATCATTCTTTCGGGGCATGCCTCTGGGTGCACCTTAACTTGGGTGATGACTTTGGGATTGTCTTGAGGTTGGTGTCATCAGCTCAACCATGTGATTGGATTTATGGGTTCAGCTTCCGAGTACACCTTGCCTTAGGTGACAATTTATCTTGAGGTTGGTATCCACTTCGTGACCATATGATTGGGCTTCTAGGGTCGACCTCTGGGTCCACATTGGCTTGATGAGTTTCAACCTTGCATTGACCCATAGCTTAAGGCCTATAGTCCTTCTCATGTCAAACTTCCCTCAGGATGGCATGTTCGTCTTCAGCCTTACTCCTAAGCAATCTTAGGCTAGTAGTTGGGTGCATAACTGATCCATAGTGGGCTTGGCTCTAGCCAAACGATCAGCTTCGTGCCAACTACCTCGGCTTACGACCCGACCTCCTAAGCAAGTTGATTTTCAACTCTGCCAAATATACTCCACCAATCGGGATAGTTTCGTTAGGGTCATGCTCGGCCACAAAGGGAATGAAATCGTGATGGTTGTGCATGGGTGGACGCTTTGGCTCCGGATCCTAACAACCCCTTCGTCCAGCACAATTGCTACTCGTAAAATGGTAGTCACCCCGACTTGGATGCTTGTCGTCGGCTAAGTTGTAGCAGGTAACCAAGCATGGAGGCCCGAGGTTAGCTACCCGCTTAGATTATTTTTCTAATGATCCCTCAAGCTTGACCCTAGACCCAACTACAAGGTTTGTCGACTTATGGCCCCGTTGAAGTTTATCTTCTTAAGGTGTCACTAGTGTTGTGGGAGTCTTGGGAATTATAGGAATGGGATCTCATGGTTGTTGAACTGTTGGCTTCATAGGAGACGTTGATTAAAAAACATGCTTGATCTTGTACGTCGAGCTCTCAACGAGAACACCAATGATGGAATTAATTGACCTAGGTGATCTGAATCAACTAAGCCCAGATAGAAAATAGGGCTAAAATGGTAAAGACAATGAAATGATAAAGACAATTTGCTTGCAATAAGATTCTTTAGATTGTTGTTTGGGCATTAAAGTTGTGTAACGAAGAGAACATGATGTGTATTACAAGATTTGTGTTGTGAGAGAACTTGATTTTTATAAGCAAGACAAGGTTATTTATATAAGCCAAAGGCCCATTACAAACTCCTAAAAAAAGGCGGGCCTTGAGACCAAGTCAATATCCACTAGTCCAACCCAAAGACGGACTTCGAGTGTCGCTAGTGAACGCCGGCTCGGGGCTGGCCCCGATGGTCCTTCACCCCATGTCCAAGCCTTGTGTTTTAGTCCTCCATGTTCTGCTTGGTTCTTCGTACCTCGCCCAGGTGACTCCACTCTTGGGCCTTTGCTCCATGGGCCTCTCTCCTAAAGCCAATCTTGATATATCCATCAGAAACATTTTACTCATTAAACATTGTGAATAGGATGATCATGATCTTATGACATGATGTAAACATTTTAATGACTAAACTTTTTTTTTAAAAAAAAAACTTTTAAAATACAAAAGATCGAATTTATGGACTACAAATTAGGAATTATTGCATTATGATTTTAAAAAGAATTTACTATACTTTATATAGATCATTTGCTATTTGCTAACAATAAAATTACAAAAACTAAACATGTTTTTAAACGAAAAATAAAGGTTTATTTATCAGCTTATAGTAATGAATTTTTATCTTAAATTGATAATGACTTGTGCATTACCGTCCAATTCATATACACCACACTTAATAAGACTTTAGTACTTTTGAATACTCTGAGCAAAAAATACATTATTATTTTAGAAGTCATTATTCATTGACTAGTATAAATCCCCTATATATATTATCACCCAATTAAGGTTTTGCCGACTTTCAATTTTATATAAACATAAGGATCACATTCTTATCGTCCATTGTTGAGCATTATTAGCATTTAGCAACAACCCCCGGCCAAGTTTCATAATGTTAGACTTCATCATTTCAAGTATGAAAATGACCCCAAAAAGGACATCTAAGGTGGGAGTTAGGCCAACTAGCTGGTATTATAAAATAATAGTAATAAATGAAAGACAACAACCATAAATTTATAATTAACGATCTAACCCAAAATCAAACTATTTTAAGAAATAATTTGTTAGCCATTCTTATATATGTCTACATTTTACTCATTACCTCTTGGCATAAGAGAAAACCACTATTAATTGTGGGCTGTTGTGACCAGAGTTACCTCTCTTTTGTGGTTTATATGTTATTGCTAAGGAGCAAGATTTTTCCTGTGTAGTAGTGGCTAAAAGTTTTTTTTTTTTTCCCCCTAAAAAATGAGTGAGTATCCAATTTATTCGTCGACTACAGTGGTGTTTCTCAATTTAGTTCGAAATGACTTTCTGCGCTAAATTAGGTCATCGACTTTGGTGGTTTTACCTAATTGAGTCTGTTAAGATAGATTGGTAATTTCACCTCTATTAATACCAATTTATTTCACGACGACTATAGTAGTTTCACCAAGTTAGTCTTTGGCTATAGTGATTTACCTAATTTAGTCCTCAAGTATAGTGATTTTTCTCGATTTAGTCATTGATTCTAACAGTTGATTTGAGGACTCAATTCGGAAAAAAATCATCCAAATTGATGACCTAATTAAGCATAAAAAAGTCGTTTAGGACTAAATCGAGAAAATTTTCTATAGTTGATGACTAAATTGGATATTAACTCCCTAAAAATTAAATACGGAGTAATTCTTAAAAGGATAGTTAAAATTTTCTTTAGTTAAATTATGCCTTTCAAGCCAAAGACCTTGTGGTCTAGTGGCACCCGGTGTCCCGGTTTGCACTTTCACATGGATGATGGGAGTGGATTCGAGCCTCAGTGGAGGTAACTGTTGACTCTTTGTGCCAATACTACTTTGTAACAGAGTCTTTGTGCTTCACTAGGTTGAGAAAGTAGCTATGAACAGATACTACATTGTAACAGAGTCAGTAGTACTAAAAAAAAATTATGCCTTTCAAATAAAAATTATGTCTCAGTGGAGGCAATTGTTGACTCTTTGTGCTTCAGTAGGTTGAGAAAGTAGCTATGAACAGATACTACACACTGTAACAGATCGGAGTCAATAGTACTCAAAAAAAATTATGCCTGATTTAAAGGAACAGTACGCGATTAATGCTTAATCCACACGTCGTGCAATAATATTTGCTGGATTAGGTCAAGGAAAGCAGGTAAGGCTCAATCATGTTACACGTAAGGGTTTCTACAAAAAATTAAAAAATTCCTAATTTTACATAAGAAGTTATTATTAAAAAAAAAAACAAAATATATTTTAAAAGTAAATTAACATTAAAAATTATTTCCATCAGTCACCAAATATTCCTAATTCAATCAATTAAGATTATTAAATAAAGTCTTAATAATCTACGCAATCCCAACTGATGGACAAGTTGTTTGTAATGGTAATGGAGTATTATAGGATTGTAGGAACGATGTTGTTGCGGGTCCTTGTATTATTCGTGCAAGCTGGTTCCGACTTTGGAGGCAAATTATTGCATGGACCATGGTCCACACAGCTGTGTGGACCAAAAATAAAAAGTACATTATTTTTGTATTGTAGGTACATTATTTTTGTACTGTAGGTACATTATTTGATAGTATATATCAAATAATGTACCTTCAGTACAAAAATAATGTACCCTAAAATAATGTACCTATAGTACAAAAATAATGTACTTTTTATTTTTGGTCCATGCAATAATGATTGGACTTTGGACGGGTTGGTATTATGGTGATGCTTACGAAATTAAGCATTAATTAATAATTAACAAATCTTTCTCAATAATGATAAATGGGTAAATTTTTCACCACATAAATTTATTTAATTAACTAAAATTAAACTAAACGAGCGGTGCCAATAACCTTGTGGTGTAGTGATACGGGGTGACTTTTTCAAATGGAAGGTCATGGTCAGTGGGTGCGATAGGTTGATAAAGTATATATATATATATATATATAACATATACTACATTATAACAGAGTCAGTGATACTCAAAAAAATAAAAAATAAGAACTAAACATGAGGTTTATTGTGGGCAAATTTTAATTGAAAATAAATATTTTGTAATGTATTTTAATAATATTATTTGTGACTAAATTAGTTTCCATATGAATTTTCCAAAAAAGCATTTAATTTCAATAAAGTTGTACTTTAGTTTAAACATATATATCTAAACAAAAAAAATGTAATGTGAAATTAAGCAACTAATTAATTGTAATATTTTTTAATTCTTCCTATTAATTTTTTTAAAGCATATTCATTACTTTAATATTGAGAGAATTTTTAAAAATTGTATGAGAATAATTAAATTTATTACTTTTGGTGTTACACATATTTGAGAAGTCAATTGAATATGAAATAG
>CM008343.1:28502306-28521588 GCA_002525835.2 Ipomoea batatas
ACGCAGCTGCACGCTTCTCCGCACCCCAATGTTGTGTCCACCGGCCTCCGATTGGCCTTCGCCGACCACCGCCAACACCACCACTCGCTTTCTCCTCAATCCTCGCAATCTTCGGTTTTCTTCTCGGTTTTGGCTGAGGATTTGGGGACTCATATCAAACAGCAGCGCGATGAAATCGAACAATATCTCCGAGCTCAGGTTAGGTTTTTTTTTTTCTTCGGTTTATTGATTGTGTGGGGGATTTTCTTCAATTTTGATTGATTGATTTTTATAGGACAATTTTGATTGATTGATTGATTGTGTGTTGAATTGAATTAGGGCGAGCAATTGAGGCGGACATTGGAGGAGAAGAGGCAGAGGCACTACCGTGCGCTGGTGGGAGCGGCGGAGGAGTCGTTGACGCGGCGGCTCAGGGAGAAAGAGGCGGAGGTCGACAAGGCCACCCGCCGCAATGCCGAGTTAGAGGCGCGGGCGGCGCAACTCGCCGCCGAGGCGCAGGCGTGGCAGGCCAGGGCTAGGGCACAGGAGTTGACGGCGGCGACGCTGCAGGCTCAGCTGCAGCAGGCGATGGCAAGGCCAGGCTGCAGCAACGCTCACCATCCGCCGGAGAGGAACGACGGCGCCACCGCCGCCGGCGAAGCGGAGGACGCCGAGTCCGCCTACATTGACCCTGACCGAGTCGAAGTCTCCGCCGGCTCCAATTGCCGGTCGTGCGGGAAACGAGCGGCGTCGGTGGTTCTGTTGCCGTGCCGGCATCTTTGCCTTTGCCGGCGCTGCGACGCCGCCGCTCAGGCTTGCCCACTTTGCCTCACCTTTAGAAGCTCCAGCGTTGAAGTCTTCTTTTGCTAGAAGAAAAGCCCAATCTCGGCCCAAAACCCAATCGTCCATGGAAAAATGAGAACTGAAACAAAAAGAAATTTTAAAATGCCAAAAAAATAAAAAAGAAAAACAATAATATTGGATTCAAGTATATATTTGTCTGAACTAATTAACTTTATTTTCTACTGCATAAAAAAACATAAAAAAATTTTCAGTGTTGAAATTATTATTTTTGGAGAGTGAAACTATCTTGGAGGTAATATTGTACATTGAATGACATTACCATTTTGCCATTTTGAAACAAATTGATTTTATTTATATGTAAATTCATTGATTTCTCATCCCATATTTCATATGATATTTATTCCCTCCCTGCAAGTTACTAATGCATTCCATAAGTATTGGACTAGTTTTTTATTTGGGAAAATTACACTTTTTGTATTTAAGTTAAACGTTAATCACAGAAACGTTAACCATAGAATTCATCTTAAGTGTTAGTCATACTCATTTTTCGTGCTTAAGTTATCATTTACGTTGCACTTTTCGTCTCTTTACTAATAAAATATTAGCGACGAAATTAGCAATTTTAATACAACTCAGGGATGAAAAGTGAGCACGAAATGATGAAAAGTGCAACACCAATGATAACTTAGGAATGAAAAGTGAGCATAACGAACACCCAGAAAAGAATTTTACAATTACCTTATAACTTAGAGATGAAATGTACAATTTTTTTTTTCCAATTGAATTATACAAACTATGTTTTTTGTTTTTTTTTTTCTCAATTCAATTTTCTAAAAAAAAAATAAAATTACAAACTATGTTTTTATTTATTTATTTATTGGAGAAAATATTAAATATTTTAAAATATCAAATTAAACTATGTATTTTACAGACACCATTTGACAATCTATTTTTATGTTATTTCATTAACTATATGCTAAATGATCAATTCAGTCACCAATTGTCACATATTTTATATTCTAAATTTCCATGGGAAATGCATGTCTCAAGTCTTCATTAGATAGGATGTTAAAACACTAACAGGGCGTTTGGTTGGGAGGAGGGAATTAGGGGGTGAAGAATTGTAATTCGGTGGAATTGCAATTCAATGAATAAAGTAGGAATTAAAATTACAGTGTTTGGTATGCAAAAATAGGAGTACATGAAATTGAAATGTAAGAAGTGACAAAATGACTAAAATGCCCTTATGTTGTGGTAGATGTTGTAGTAATAGTAGTAGTACTAGTAATAATAATAATAATAATAATAATAATAATAATAATAATAATAATAATAATTCTTTCAAAATAATAATAATAATAATAATAATAAGTATAATAATAATAATTCTTTCAAAATAATAATAATAATAATAATAATAATTCTTTCAAAATAATAATAATAATAATAATAATAATCATAATAATAATTCTTTCAAATTTATTATAAAAAAAAAAAAAAAGACAGAGGGTATGGGAGGAGGGAAAAAATTATCTTTATACCAACAAATTGCCCCTCATCTCCACCGAATTGCAATTCATCATTTGGAGGGAATTGCAATTCGTGGAATTGCAATTCCCTCCAACCAAACACTGTAGTTTGGGAATTCATTGAACCCCCCAAACTTACATCCAACCAAATAGGCCATAAGGGGTGTTTGGCAAGTAGTTGGTAGCTGTTAGCGGATTAGATTAGCGGATTTGTCTAGTTGATAGCATTAGTTGGTTGTAGAAAGATGTTTGATAAATTAGTTGTTAGTTGATAGTTGATTACATGCAGAATGATCTTTAGGGGTATAATTTATTTTTCTCAAAAACTAATCGAAAAAGCTGCATTGAGCAGTTTTTTAAATTTTAGCGTTTTGTAGCACTAAGTTGATAAACCAAATGCTCATATTGGTTGTTTAACCAAGTCAAACAAGTTAAAATTGACTGATAAGCTAACATGTTACCAAACATGGCCTTACTAAAAAAAAAATGCATATCAAAGATCACAATCAACCACTTAAACCAAATGATGCTTCACATGAAATGTTTGCTGGAAAAAATAACATAAAATGTCATTGTAAGTGGCTATTTCGTGGTCAAATATATGTGAGGTTCACTTCTGATTTCGGTCGGGTCAAAATGGATTCAGGTTTTTCTTAGTGAGATGGAGAGATTGACAAGGTGTAGTTTAGCGGTGGCTGGAAATCAGGGTGGAGAATGGAGATTCTTCTGGATATCGTTCTCAAAGGATGGACACTTTGAATTGAATATTGTGTGGTCAAACACAAGCACACATTAGCAATAGAAAGCTAGAAAAGTTCATTGTGCAAAGAAGCAAGAAGTAAAGATCAAAGAGTCAAGAACATTGTAAAGTAAATGTGCAAGCAAGTAAATGGAAATAAGCAATGGAATGTGGGTGAATTGGATTCCCTTGGATTGGAATGTAGAGACCTGACGGTAAATATGTGTTACCGGTATCTTTTATTATTAATATGAATGTTGAGTACAATATTGAGTACAATGCTCAGTACAATAGTGAATTTCAGTCCAGTAATGTTGTCTGTCCTCTCTACAAGTGTGAGTGTCCTTTTATATTCCTGAGCGCAACGACTCTCTATTTCACCTTCAATGCGCAGTAAGTGGCCTCTTCAATGTACGTGGATATTAACGCTGAGGAGCCGTTGGAATGGATCCTCATCTTTAATGTGTAATAATGTGTTGTGTAACGGGTGGCCGTTTGTCTGCCTTTGGGTCAGTGCTTGTGGTCCGGGTAGAATGCTGCTTGCCTGATTACTCTGTCAAGACCTTAGTAAGAAATGAAACTATGTGATGAATTGAGGTCTATGTGAGATGACTACCAATGCCATGGCCATTTTGAATGGGGTGCACTTCACACACAAGAATCAATACAAATTCCACTTCCAACAACACATCAACACATAGCCAAATCTACCTCAATCAATCAATACACAATCACAAGAAAATATCCAGTTCACAAGATTGTTCTATCCAAACATTGCCTAGATTGAAAGGAAATACAATTAATCAAAGCAATGGAAATGGATGATGAAATTAAAGAGAGAAAATGCAAGAAAATACCTAGCTTAATTGCAATTCACAAACAATCCACAGGATTCATCCAATCAAGCAAGAAGAGATCCAATAGATTGAAGAAGAGTTGTCAATTCCTCTTGAACCGTAGGATATCTTCCTCTCAAGAGGAGAGAGTCAAAAACTAAACTAGAACTACAAAAAAAAAAAACCTCCAAAGAATTCTGCCAACAAGTTTATTTATAGGTTGAAATCTGTACCGTGAACTACCCCTATACACGCGTACACCACCAATACTCGACCTTCTTAACTTCGGTTGGTGCCCCGATTGTGATCCAGTCCACATTTCCTGATTCGACTCTTGTACGAGCCTTGTACAAGGGGCGTACACAACCTAATTTCCCATGTTTTTCTTCATTTTCTCCTTTTCTTGCCTCCAACCGTCTTCAAATCACTCAAATATCTCACAAGTATTCCAATGTTAGTCCCCAAATGCAATTTGTATGAAAATAAAGCAAATTAAGCACACAATTCAACCTAAAAGAACTCCATCAATGCAATATAGATCATTCAAACTAAGACATATTTGGCACTCATCAAAAGTTTCCACACTTTAACCTTGCTTGTCCCCAAGAAAAACCAATCACCAATCACCAATCAAGCACCATGAGGGCGAAAGATGTCTTCAAGAAGCTCACATCAACCTCAATTGCCAACACAACAAAATAATGCACAAGAGTCAAGTGGGTGATATCCTTCATTTTATAAACAAATATGGAAAACAATGTGTGACAATGTACAAGCTCAAACCAAGGAATGTTTAGTAAGACAAAAACCCCATAAAATCAAGAACAACTCACGAAAAGGGACAATTCTCACACACAAAAACCAAGCAAGCACAAGATTTTGGTTCAACCATTCAATCCTCAAGGGCCTACCAAGCCAAGCCAACTAGTGGGGATGTGTGCAAGCTTGCCTCAAAACCGGCCCAAAAGACCCAACATTTAAAGTAAAGTGAAAGTATGACATGGATCACTCCACGCATTTTGGCTTAGTGTGACTTTCCCTCTTTCTTCTTATCACCTCAAGGACACACCAATGAGTCAATCGTCTTCACATAGAGCTCTATGCTATTTTGAAGTCCGTGCAATGGTTGCTCAAGTCCTCCAAGATAGCTCAGATCTTCTTTTCCCCCTCAAGCAAGGATAACATCAAGTATTTAAAAAAAAGAATTTATTGACTTTTTTTTTGTTTCTTTTTTTCTTTTCATTTTCAACCCCTCTTGTCTTTTTCATTGTTTTTTTTTTTGAAAGTAAAGAAGCTAATTCATTAATCATAGGCTGAAACGGTTACAATAAAGATCGATGGAATGGTCAAACATTCCTTACAGTCAGACATAGAAACAACTTCCCTAGCAATGCTACAGAAAACTTGATTCGAAGACTATTTTACAAATTTGAAGCTGAATTCTTTGGATGAACTTAAAGCTTCTTTAATGATTTGGTCAAACGTACCCAAGACTGACACTGGTTGAATAGTCTTGCACACCGTCTGAGTATCTATTTCCATTCTTCTATCCATTGACAATATCTCTATCGGACTGACTACATATCATAGTTTAGAGGAGTCTCCTTTTCATTGTCATGTTTGTCACCCAGGATGAGATTCACATACGTCATATCTAGTTTTATCGTTTCACGCTTTATGAAAAAAGAACTCGCCAAAGTAAACGAGAGGAAGAAACTTGTCAAAACAACGAGAGGAAAACCACAGGAATTGAAAACAAAATTAAAACAGTAAAACAAAGCAAAGGGAAACAATAATGCGAAAATAAGAGAGTAACGACCGGTAGCAGTGGAGATGGAGGAAAAAACAGTGAGAACAGAGAAGACAATGAAGGGCGGACGCTGTCTGACGAGAGAGATTAGAGAAACCCTATTTCATTGTGGAGTACAGAATCACACAACCTCACACAAGAACATCTCACATTTTGCCACATGTCACATAAAAAATTCGTTCAATTCTAGTTCTTGCCAAATTATCTTTTTACGGCCCCCACTTGCACACTCCCACTTCGAAGAATCCAAGATACCGAGGTCCAAGAGAATCAAGAGATATGAATCCATGCAAGCACACAAGAAATGTAAACCTACTTGGGCTCTATGCAATATCACAAGTATAAAGAGGCAATTTCCAAAAACATCCCAAGAGTTAAACTTGTAACACACCATTTGAGCACATTTGGGACATAAAATAGACAATATCACACACGCAAAACTAGCACACAATCTCACCATGTCAACATTCAAGAGTATGATCAATCAAGAAAGCTCAAGATGCACCCCAAAGAATGACAAGAAAGCATGAAGTGCACCTTTCCACAATTTAGAACGAACACCGTCCTCGGTGTTCACTCACATAGAATCGGGGGTGGAAACAATAATGGGTGGGTGAAATAATGATTTCCCCTTTCCACACTATAGAAGTGTGGTGTGGGGTGTGGTGGGAATACGGGGGTGAACGAAATGTGTCTAGTAAGCATACACGTGAACGGTGCAATACAAATGATACAACCATTCCCTTTTCACACTTTAGAAGAAAACCAATGGAGTACCACAAGAAATCAAGAATATAGGGGGAAAGAATAAGAACTCCCTTATGCCAAGACGTGCAAATCCCCCTTTGTCAATCATCAAACTTTGCCCCAATCCGCTCACATATCCCCAAACCAAGCTAAACAACAATCAACACCCACAAAACTTTTCATCATGGTTAGTAAGGGCAATTCAAAAATTAAAGTCATACAGCATGAAAACAAAAGTGAATAAAAAGTTGGACGGAATTAAAACTAAAAGACTAAAAATGAAAACAACAATTCAAAACACTAAATGAAAACTAAGACAAAGTAAGAGTAAAGAGATGTAAAACAAGTCTAAGATCTCAAGTCAAGTCACTAACAATAACCAACTACACCCATCAATGAAAACCAATCCACTACTCCTCTTGTGGATATGGATAGAATCTCATAAAGCCCTGGAGAAGCTCCTCTATCTGCTGTTTTTGTGCCTCAATTGCCTCATTCTACGCCTCTAGGACTCTCTCGGGCGCAGGTGGATGCAAATCAAATCCTAGAATGAGCCTGAAAAATGGTTAACTCGTGCCCGGAAACGTAGTGTCTTGTAGGCTAAGTTATGTCAACTTTTCAATTCCAAATCTTTTGCCTCTTTTGCTACTGTCCGAGCACCAAATAGTCACAATGCGAGTGACTATTCAGCTATCTGACCGAAAGTTCTTGTAACCTTCTGGGTATCTTTCGAAGGTACCATTCGGAGTTATTACCTTTCGAACTACTAACGTCTCGAATCACTGTTCTTGGTATTAATTATGATGTTATGGAATTAATTTTAATTTAATTCCAATTTTGAATTTGAGAATTAATTCCGAGACTAATGGTTGTTTGTATCATTGTTCGATGTACCGTTCTGTGTATTAATTCTGATGTTACAAAATTAATTTAAATTTAATTCTAATTTTATATTTGAGAATTAATTCATAGGTTAATGGTTGTTTGTTATGGAGGTTATAAAGAATGATTTTATTATTAGTTTTAATGCCAATGATAAATGCTATTTATCGTAGGATTATATTTTTAGTAGTGCTTGCACTTAGAGTGACACATTTATCCTTTTCTCAAAATGATGGCAACAAATTTTATATAACATGATTGCCAAGCACCTTGTGCTCAATTGGCATGTAGTGGCCACCCTTAGATGGGAGGTCATGAGTTCGAGTCCTAGTGGAGGAGATCTCGAAATTGACGCTTTGTGCTTCAACAGGTTGAGAAAGTATAGATGAACAGATACTACAATGTATTCAAAAAAAAAAAAATGAACATGATTGTTTTTTTCTAAAGAACAACATCCATTGCAAAATTCTCCTCCAAATTAAACATAAGAACTTAATTTTGAATTATTAAACCCCAACATGACTAGAAGGTAAAGGGTTAGAATGCCAAATTAAACAAGATTGGCATGCTGTTTGAATATAGCATATAGTTATTAGGATTTACTCAAAATATCTCGTAGTTAAATAAAAAAAAAAGATTGGTGTTTTGAATTTATTATCACCTCTAAGTATTTATTTTATATTTTTGTATATATGAACATTAATAATGTATAAATAAATAACTCAATTAATTTGTACTCAGAATTTGTGTCGGTGTAGCTAGGATTCACAAGGCCATGCATTGATTCCATGATGCATATGAAGAATTTTAGGCAGAGTTACATAGTACACGTGTATGATATATATATATATATATATATATATATATATATATATGGTAGGGTTCCAGTGAGACCACTTGCTTAGGTAAGATCGTGAGATCACATCTTGTGCATCCATGTAATACTTTTTAATGGTTTAGATTGATTGACACACACACACAAACTTTGTTCGCACACATTTAATCACCGTTCGCACAAACTTCAACTTGGAATCTTAATCAATCTAGACCATTAAAAAATTTTGAGATCAAATCTTGTACATCAATCACCGTTCGCACACATTTAATCACCGTTTGCACACATTTAATCACCGTCTGCACACACTTAATCACCATTCGCACACATTTTATTACCATTCACACACACTTCAACTTAGCATCTTATTAAATCAATCTAGACCATTAAATTATTAAATGGCTGCACAAGATTTGATCTCACAATATTACCTAAACAAGTGATCTCATATGGAATCAGCCAAGCTCCCGGTTAAGGCTAATAATTCTTTCATTATCTTGGTACCTAAGAAGGCTAAACTGGAGTCCATGAAGGACCTTCGGCCTATTGCATTGTGTAACGTAATATATAAGATTGCGGCTAAAGTGTGCGCCAACCGAATGAAACCGATGCTAGAGGGACTCATATCTAGTGCTCAAAGTGCATTTGTGCCCGGAAGATTAATAACCGATAACATTATGCTAGCCTATGAGGCACACCATTTCTTGAAGCGTAAAATACAGGGGAAGGAGGGTGTTGCTGCTTTAAAAGTGGACATGAGCAAAGCATATGAACGAGTAGAATGAAGATTCCTAGCAGCTGTCTTGTTGAAGCTAGGGTTCATTCAACGGTGGATTGACATTCTACTTGAAACAGTTCGTTTGGTACAATATCATGTCCTGCATGAAAATTATAAACTGGGGCCAATCATTCCAGGGAGAGGGCTTCGCCAAGGTGATCCTCTATTATTTCTTGTTGTGGCTGAAGGTCTAAGTTCTCTTATTGATTGACAAATAAGTAACGGTATGTTGCATGGTGTACGTGTAGCGCGGGGAGCTCTAGAGATATCGCATCCCTATTTACAGATGGTTACTTCATTTTTTTGCGAGCTAATTTGAACGAAAATATGCGTATGAGGTGGGTTCTGGACTCTTATTCTGTGGTTTCTGGTCAGAAGATAAATTATGAGAAATCCCTTATTTGCTTTAGCTTTAATGTGATGCAACAGTCAAGGGATGAGGTGGTTGGCTCGTTGGGAGTCTGTGAAGGTGATACATTTGGAAAGTATCAAGGCTCCCCGTCTCTAGTGGGGCGTAAAAGGAAGGTAATTCTAGCATTTATAAAAGATAAAATCCTGACGAGAGTTCGAAGCTGGAATGCAAAATTCCTTTCCCGCGCAGACAGAGAAGTGTTGCTCAAAACGGTGATTAAAGCAATGCCATCGTACGCAATGATGGTGTTTTTGTTGCCAATTGGAATGTGTAGGGACATAGAGACTATAATGAACGAATATTGGTGGACTGGAACAGCAGGCAATGGAAAGGGCATTAAGTGGAAAACGTGGGGGGTGTTAGCCCAAAACTCATGGTGGAATGGGATTTAGATGTCTCAGGGAGATGAACTTGGCATTACTTGCTAAACAAGCTTGGAGACTCCTTACAATGCCAGAGTCGTTGGTAGCTCATGTGTACAAGGCCTGTTATTTCCCAAAAAATTCTTACTTTGAGGCACATTCTGGTAGCAACCCGTCATTTATTTGGAGAGCTCTGATTGAGGTTCAAAATGTGCTAAAGAAGGGTTGTCGAAGGCGTATTGGAGATGGACGAACTACTATTAGAGGGATTGACCCGTGGTTGAAGGATGATCGTGAACCATACGTGTGTACTGAGCTGCATGAAACTCTATCAGCTGCCCTGGTTTCCTCTTTGATGAATATGTAGGGTACGGGGTGGGATGAAAATTATGTGAGAGATATCTTTGGCGTGGGTGATGCTGCTAATATACTTAGTATCCCGATCAGCTCTCGTAAACTTCCAGACACATGGGCGTGGCATTAGAGTCCTAAAGGGAATTATACAGTGAAATCTTGCTACAAGCTGTTGGTGGGTGAAGCACATAGTCAACGTCCATGGGCAAAAATCTGGAAAATGCAAGTGCCACCCAAAGTGAAGGTGTTTTGTTGGCAAATGGCTTGTTCATTCCTTCCCACACGAGATGCTCTGAACATGAAGCAGGTACCTTGCTTTTTAATGTGCCATATGTGTGACAATGTTGTGGAATCTGCTTACCATTTGTTTGTGGTCTGTCATTATGTTAATCAAGTCTGGAATAATCTGTTAGGTGGACTACCAGGGATGTCGCATCCTCATGGAGTGTTGGCAGATTGGTTATTTGACTGCATGGAAATGTTAAGTGATGAGGTGCTTTGTAAATTGATAATGATATCCTATGGGCTTTGGAGTAGTAGGAAGAGTGAGTATGGAAGGGGATCCCGTTTGATATGGATGTTGTAGTCTATAAGTCTCTCTCTTTATGGGCAAACTGGAAGAGTGCTAACGAAGTGGAACCTAAAGCTGGAGCCATAACAGATATTGTGCAGTGGCAAAAACCAGATGGTGGGCGTATGAAGATAAACACAGATGCTGCCTTTAATGAAGCAAACAACACCATGGGGCTGGGTATGGTCTTACGTGATGATGAGGGGCATTTTTTTGCTGCAAAAGGTATTAACATGCAAGGCACTTTCACCGTGAATGAAGCGGAGGCAGTTTGTATTAGGGAGGCTTTAAGTTCGTTGAAAGAGTTGGGTGTGGAGGATGTAGATGTAGAGACTGACTCCTAGATTGTCTACCATACCATTATTTCTGCGGACTATTTTAATTCTGCTTTAAGTATTTTAGTTGGTGATATTAAAGAATTTGCATTGTTACGAAATGCTGTAGCTTTTCTTTTTGTGAAGCGATCTGCGAATCATGCTGCCCACTCTGTTGCTCGGGAAACCGCTTCTATGTCAGGTTGTAGGGTGTGGGATTATAACCCACCTCCTTTTCTTGTTGAGGTTCTTTCTGATGATTTAATGCATTAAGTTTTTCTTTTCAAAACAGTACTTTAATGTAGTTTCTAAATATATAAATGTTATATATTAATTCTAAACTTAATATAATGAAAAATTAAATTGTAAATAACTTCAGTCAAAAATTAATATAATGAACCCGACACATAAAGTGGGACAGAGGGAATAATATATTACTATATATGAAAATTATAGAAGGTTTAGGTAGTTTAGTAGGTAATAAGATGTGGTTACTTTGATAGATATATATTTTAAAATTTTCTCTTTTTTTTTTTAAATATTAATTGTGAGATTTATAATGTCTTACACGTGATAATATTTATTTTCACTTTTTAAATATAAATTTTATATTATTAAAAATAAATTATATCATTTGGAAGGTTTCAACAAGACGGTTAAAACAAGACTAATATTGAATATAATTTAATTAAAAATGAAAATACATAAAGCTTAATTATAACAAAATTAAAGCAAATTACATTTAAAATTGCTTTAAACATACTTAAAATCAATAATCTCCAAGGCTAGTTCCATTTCCTCCCAAATTATCAAAATATTGATTAAACTGACTACTTGATTCAACTCCTTCAGATGGTTGACAAATTCTCTTTGCATGAATTCGTAGTTGTGTATTTCTGGCCCAATCATGCCTTATTGGATCTGTGATGGAATTAACATCTATGCTCATGATTTTGTTATCTTCTTGGAGTTCCGTCAACTCTAGTTGCCTCACTTGAAGCTCATAATTTTTTTGGAGTAGAGTTTGACTTTGTTCGAACATTTGTGCGATTTTATCATTATATGCTGTGACTTTTGCAAAATAATTCTGGCACTCTCCAAATGCTTCCTTCTTTTTTCCCTTCTTACGCCCGGTAGGACGTTCATTGTTCAAGCATTGAGTTTCGAAATCATCGTTTAAATTAAGGCAAAAAGATGATGAACCGATTGGCTTATCGCCTTGTGACTCTGATCCTTCAAAGTTAGAACTTCGCTTTCGACTTGCAGTACTTGGTTCTCTGCTCGATGGACCTTTAAATTTCTCTAAGTCTTTAACAATAGGCCATACATAATCAAATTTAAAACCTTTTTTAAATTTGGCATCTTGTGCGAATAGTTCCTTTGCCCTATCAAGCTATTATAAACCACAATAAAAGTAAATAAATAACAGAAAACTAACGTTCAAAGTATTCACAATTTATATATAAACACAAAATACTCACAATGTCTTGTTCTGAAGCACCACTCGGGTTCAAGTTCTCAACCTGTACAATACATCCTCTTAATTTGGCCACAGCTGTCATTCAAGGGAAAGAGTACAATACATGATATTATTTAGTTGATGGTATATATCCGAAATGGTCAACCCTGGTACAAACTATTCATCAACCTCAGGGACCAAAGAAAAAGTTATTTGCAATGATGCAAGAAGCATGTAGAAAAGACGTAGAATGTGCATTTGGGGTCCTCCAATCACGATTTGCAATAATAAAGGGACCAGTACGTTTTTGGGATAAACATATATTGCATGATATAATGCCATCATGCATCATAATGCACAATATGATCATTGAAGATGAACGTGATGAGCAAGCAGATATACAAAGTTGGAGAAAAGCACCGGCCCCTTAAGTTGATATAGGTAGAGATGAGAGTACTATCTTTCAAGAGTTTCTAGCTTGCTCGACATAGGCAAATCAAAGATAAAGAAGCGCATTATGCGCTTCGAGATGCATTAATTGAGCATATGTGGGAACGATATGGTAATTATGAAAATTAAATGTAATGGATGTTCTATGTTTTATTAGTGTGAAATAAAATAATATTTGCATTATAATTATATTTTACACGTCAAAATATTTATTAATAATACAAAGTCTTAATTTATGATAAAATAAATTATTTTAGTGGAGAAATAACATTTGGTGTAAAATTTGGTGTAATGGGTTGGAGATGAAAAAAATTTGGTGTAAGAATATGCTGAGAATATTCATTTTGGTGTAAAATTTGGTGTAGAATTTGGTGCAGAGGGTTGGAGATGGCCTTAGAGTTTGGAGGCAATCCTATATGGCAGTAAAAATCAAAATTAAAAAAATAAAATTCTTCGCTCCGCCCCTACTCATGAATTTTTTGATTTTACACCAATCAAGTATTGACTCATAGCCAAAGACCTTGTGGTCTAGTGGCACCTGGTTGCACCTCACATGGGAGGGGGGGTGTGTTCGAGTTTCAGTGGAGGCGATATTGACTCTGTGCTTTATTTGGTTTATTTGGTTGAGAAAGTAGATATGAACAGATACTACGTTGTAACACTATTGACTCATAAGAAGAAGTACAGATACTACATTGTAACAATATTGACTCATAAGAAGAAGTCGGCCGGCCCGGGGCCCTTGCCCTGTGCCCGAGTCTTGCGTTATGGTCTCTAGCTACTTTGCCTTGCTCAAAACATCCCTTTCTCTTAACCCTCGGGTCGGGTCGTGGGCTCTTGGGCCCTAGGTCATGTACTCTTCTTGGGCCTCGGGTTATTGGGCTCCTAGACCCTGAGTCTACATTCTTGAGCCATTTCCATCAGATGCCATGGGTTACAGTATTGTGGGTGTACTCTATATTTTTCAAGATTGTAGTCTTTCACCATATGTATTTCTTACTTTACAAGATACAATTTTGTAAACCACACGATATTTTAATCACCTCACACATATATTGCAGCTAAAGGCCTTTTAATCTCGTGTTCAAAATAGAGTTAATTCCTCCCATCTTTTAAGATGTTAATTTTTTCTTTTATGAATTAAATTCACAAATTTATTTAATGGATGGACCAACAATTTCCAGTCCACTTAAAAGAGAGAGAGTCTCCATTCAACTTTTAAACTGTACCATTATCATACGTGCTTGTTTGATGGCTAATATTTAATTACATATCACACATAGGCACCTACCGAATTAAATTATGTATTCATATTTTTAAAAAAATTAAAAAGAAATTAAAATTGTTGATGATATTGGTTTGAAAAGCTGATGAGATCTGAATTGTGGTCATCACAATAATGGAAAATATCTTTTTCCAAAATAAATATAAATAAAAAAATTCAGCCATTTATCACGCATCGATCGATGTCGTCCCGGTCCATTCAGACCATTCAAAAGTCTGGAAAATAATAATTTTAACACAATTTTTAGTCGGAGGATAATCACGTGATTTTGGAAGACAAAATTATTGTCCTTTGCTTTTATTATTTTTGCTTCATTTTCAAGATGAATTGGACCTTTTTATTTTACTTGCCTTCATCACGGCATTAATTACCAGCTCCTTTCTATCCCAGATTCCCAGGCCTGTTTTAATTATTAAAAATAAATGTACAACAAAGTCATCACACACACACACACAAAAGAAGCAAATACTAATAGATATAGCGGGTGTTTAGTAAATTATGTTAAATGATTGAGTTAGTGAATTTGACTAGTTGATAACATTAGCTAATTGTAAAAAGTGTTTCATAAATTAGTTGTTAACTGATAACTGATTACATGTAAAATGCTTTATCAAAAAGTTGATTGAAAAAGCGGCTTTGAGCAGCTTTTTGAATTTTAGCATTTTGGAATAATAAGCTATTACAAAAAACTAATTAATCAAACACCCATACTAATTGTTTAACTAAGCCAAACAGCCAATAGTGATTAAATAAGTCAAAATTGATTGATAAGTTAACTATGTTACCAAATAAGGTCATAATATAATGAATTAAATAGGAACAAGTTAAATACCTAAGGGTTTTAGTATTTACTCACAAACATTTGTTGATAAATTAAATACTTACAAATTTCAGTAATTAACTAATGTATTTCTTTTTCGTTGGTATTTTAAGTTTTGCTGCAGTGTCATACAATAAATTCAGTAGAGTTTAAATTTGAAATCTCAAATCAAAGAATAATATACTTCAGAAAATAGTATTAGAAATATGTTTTTTTTTTGTTTTTTTTTTTTGTTTTGTTTTGTTTTGTTATATATTATGTCAGTTAGAATAATATTTAGTATCGAAAAGAATTTTAGTATAAGGTTTATTACTTTCAACTAGGTATAGTAGAGGTGTGGCAATAGGAGTAAGATTTATAATTTTCATTCTCTAACTCTTTTAATTTAATAATATCTTCGAGTTGCAAGAGAAAAATGATTTATATTTCTAATATATGAAAATTGACAATATTAAATGTAATATTTAATATTGAATTCATCACTTGAGGTGCATGATAGTGGTCTATTCAATCCTGACAAGTTACATGAGATAATATTATAACCATTAATCATGGAAGTGGTATGATTAATTATAATACATAATTAAAAATAGTTATGTTCCTGTCGGAGACTCTTTGTATCCTTATAAATACATATTTACTTGTATTATACAATGGATTCATCAATAATAAGATAATTCATGCTCATCTCGTCTTTGTTCAATGAAATTTTGTATGCTGTAGTGGGGCATGTCATGTCCTGGGCCCTTTGGGAGGGAGACTATTAAAGTCGCCTTTGCGTCTTCTTCTCGGACACGATATCTGAGTATTCATAGTCAACTGTAGTCTTTGTGTCAGGAAAATTTCACTATGAGTAAATATCTTGGCAAAATCAGGCCAAAATTTTAATTGGACTTCTTGCCAAAGTCGACCGACCAATTAGTTTGGATAAATAAAAATCTAGATGAAACTTGAGGGGGTGTATCAAGTTGAATTTGGGTCTTGAGCTTGAATAGCTCAAACTTGCTAAGCATATATTTGAGTTGAACTTGAATAGCTCAAACTTGAGTTGAGCTCGGATACAAAGTATTATCTATCAAGTTCGAGTTGAACTCGAGCTTTAATTTTTCGAATATAGCATAGTTTTGAGCTTTGACAATTTGGGGCCTCCCCTTGACTCATTTACTGCCCTAACCGGCATTTCAATTGTAAAAGACTAGACTTGTCCTTTAAGTTTCCATCCAACATGGATTAAAATAAAAAATCCAAATGTAAACCCATTCACTCAGAAAGGCCCTGTTTGGTAAATGGCTGATGGTTGATTGGGTTGACTGTTTGGGTTAGAAGGTATGATTTGTTAATAACATTAGCTGATTGTAAAAAGTTGTTTGATAGATCAGCTGTTAGCTGATAGCTGTTTAGTATAATTTCTTTTCTTAAAAAGCTAATTGAAAAGGCTGCTTTGAGTTAGCCTTTTGAACTTTAGTATTTTGAAGTTACAAAAAGCTTATTAATCAAACAACTAATAGTGATCAAATAAGCCAAAATTGACTGATAGGCTGATTATTTACCAAACAGGGCCAAAGTGTTCAAATTCTTGAAATGTAATAAAAGACTAAAAATGTTAAAAAAAATATCATTATGGTCCATCGGAGCCAAGTTTGTCAGTCTGTTGACTTAGTAACCATTAGTGAGTAGTGACCTTGTTGATTTGAGTTAATCGGTATAGGAAACTTAAGCTAGTTGACTAGAGTCACAAGACAAAATTTACTCAATATACACGACTAGAGTCACAAGACAAAATTTACCCAATATACACTCTCGTGTAGTGGTGGCGAGTTTCTTTCGTCACTAAAAAAAATATTATTAATTTTACAGGAGTTGTACTATTGGATGTTGGGTCAACCAGGTCCATGGAGTTCATGAATCAACAGTGTTTTCTTTTTCTTTGCATTATTGAGTGAAACAAGAAAAGGAAAGAGGATATATGGATTATTGTTGGTGGTAAAAGTGAAGCATGGGGTAAAATTGGAGTGGGTGAGTAATTTTCTAAATCCATGAAAACCCTATTGTCCTGTCCGGCCTGTATGTGTTTCTCTTTCCCTGTCCTTCTTTTCCAACTCATCCAATTCAATTATATGATCACATTAAATCATGCAAACCAAACACTGCACAAAACCCCCCCTTTTAAGAAGCTACCCTCCATGCACCTTCATCCATCTGCCACTGCCCCTCTCCATTATTCCATGGATGTATAGTAATTCTGTCTGCCCAACTTTGCAGATCCAACAGATATATGTATAATAATCAATTGGCTGTGATGGGCCCTTTGACATGAATGATGGAAACTCACACTTCCATCTATATGTATAAACGCCACTCCCAACGTGAAAATGAATTATCGATCATTATATTGTGTGTATACATGACATCCCAAGTCTTGTTCAAGCATTATATGTGTATGGACATGACTTAACCATCATGTGTTGGATGAATCCAAAGATCTAGATAGCATTCTACCTCTAATCATCTTTAACTCTCATTATATTACTTACATGCCGACACGTATTCTTGTCATAAAACTTCTCACACAATTGTGAAGGAGCTCCTCTTGATTTCTTGTGACAAATTTAACATACGTCTATGATTAGTTGAGTTACTCATGTGGGCAGGCATCCCAAAAACTTGAATCCCTAACTCTAAGGACCCCCACATCCGACCAGACAGAGCATTTGAGAATATATAAATCACTGTAATTTAGTGGCTCAATAGACCAACTAAAGGCATCATATATATATATATATATATATATATATATATATATATATATAGTAAAAATAATAATTTTATATTCAGGTTATATCCTTGATTTATACCCATTTTTTTTTGTAACTTCTATTATCTTTTCTCACTATTATTATTATGCACATACATATACAATTTATTTTCTTATATTCTTCAATGGTAATAATGTATGTAGACATTTTATATTGGATTAATATAACAAATAAGTTTGACTTCATTTAAATGATACCATACTTATATTTAATAATTTATCATATATAAAATTTTGAGATAAAGTACAAATAAGTCATCGAACTATTTGGAAAATAGTAATTAAGCCATCGAACTTGAATAACCCCCAAATAAGCCACTGAACTCGGAAAAAATGAGCAATTAAGCCACTGAAACTTTAAAATAGAGCAATTAACATGTTTAATAGGTCAACTTCAGGTTAAAGTACAAATAAGCCACTGAACTATCTAAAAAACATCAATTAAGCCATCGAGGTCAAATAACTCCCAAATAATTCACTTTTTTTTACTTTTTATTTATATTTCTTTATGAATTAATTTCATTTTTTGCCCTAGATTTATAGGTATAGTTCACTTTTAGTCTTTTATTTTATCAGAACATCCTTATTTATTTATCTATTTTTTGTTTACATTTTTATTAGTTATGACCAAGAATTTATTTAATCAAATGAAAAAGAATAAAAAAATAAAATGAAAAAAAAAAATTAATTCGCCCAGGGGACTTGATATTTTTTTCATTTTTTTTTTACTTTTTTTTTTTCATTTGATTAAGCCGGGCAGAGCTTATTTAGGAGCTTATAGCTTATTTTAAGCTACTAATAAGCTATAAGCTCTATTTGATAATGTTCTCAAAATAAGCTAGTAGCTTAAAACAAGAGCTTATTTTGAAACGCTACTTGTGGTAGCTTTTAAAAAATAAGCTAGTAGCTTTTCAACTTTTTTCCATCTTTATCCTTATTATTTTAAATAAATGACATCCTTTACTCTTTTCAATTAAAACCCTTTTGACATTTTCTTTTCATTATGTTTGATTGTAATTTCAGTTTGACATTTGTGTTTGAACATTAATTTTTGTATGAACTAATCTTATGAATTATAAACATTTTTTTTACTTTATATATTTTTAAATATATGTTCTTACTTTATATTTTATTTAAATATATTGATTTCATTATTTTATATTATAATATATAAACAAACCTATTTAAATTTAAAATTATTTAAATTGTATGAAGATATCCTTTTTTAATCTTTTTACATTTATCAGCTTATCAAAATGCTAATTGTACTAAACACTTTTAAGCATAACAGCTAGCTTAACAGCTCTTTAGATTTCAGCTTCGAGCTTATAGCTTTTCAATTTTCAGCTACTTTTCAGCTTTCAACTAGGTTTGCCAAACATAAATGCTTGGTTGTAACTCATAAAAAAGTTTTAAAAATATAAACAAGGATGTTCAGATAAAAAGGACTAGAAGTAAATTGTCACCTATAACTTTAAGGCAAAAAATGAAATTAACTCAT
>CM008343.1:28542881-28559815 GCA_002525835.2 Ipomoea batatas
CACACTAATTCCCTTCAAGTCACCTAATTTCCACCCAATTGCCATTTTATTCTTCTTTAACACCCCCACAATTCTATTCTTTTGATTCTCCTCTAGAGAGGACGAAATCACCACTGGAAGTGTAGAATCCTCTCCCAGAAAAACATATTCTAAATGCTCGGGTAAGCGTTTAAGCTCACTCTTTGAACCACTTTCTTCTATTCCTCTCTCTTGTTTTTCTTTCCCATTTTCAGCCACTAATGCATTCCTTCCATCCATTTCCTCCTTAACTTCACTATTCAAATCACAAAAATCATCACAATTTTAAGCACAAAACACAACATCATTAACACAAAAATCAACATCTTTCATTGATAAGTGCTTATTTGTTTATATTTTTCTCCCTTTCACTAAGTCATTTTTCTTTTAGATCATTCCAAATTTCATGAGAATTATTTATGTTATTTAGAAAAGAGTATGAATTGGAAAGCATTGGAAGCAAAGACGAGGATTTTTATGCATTTTAGATACATTTGGAGTCAATAGGAATCAAGGATAAGTTATGGACATGGGTGAAACACATCCAAGGGAGCCTAAGAATTGTATTTTCAATGGTATTGGTCATTTGGAAAAACTAAAACAAAAGAGAAGAAAAAGGTCAATGTGTTGAAATTCTTGCACTACATGTCAACGTCTTAGTGATTGGACGATACCTCGACCTATAAATATCTAAATTGAGTGATTCTCGTGCCATTGTAACGAAGACTCAAAGGGCTACAACTCTCCTGAAGACATAAAAGCTTAAAAAGGAAGCCAAATGGGTCAAAATCGTCAAAACTTACAGATTTCGTCCAAATCTGACAATGTTCGGTATTTTGATCATATCTCATCATAGGAATGTCCAAATGAGGTTATTTTTGCGCCATTGGAAAGACAACTTGAAGGGATACAACTTTTGTAAAGACCATAAATCCAGAATATGACGTTTTGAATGTCAAAATACACGGCCAAGAACACGGCCGTGTAACTAGTTGTGTGTTTTTGGCTGATTTACAGTGAGAAGTTCAGTTTCTGGAGAGGAGGCACACCGGCACGCACACGGCCATTTACGTGGCCGATTGGCACCTGCTCTGTGTATATATAAGCTCGTTTTGAGCATTCTGAATGCGGTTTTGACTCATGGTTGAACCCTAGACACTCCCATTCACTTCATTTCATATTTTTAGGTTAGATTAGGCTTAGATCTATATTTTTTTTACCACTTTTGGAGCTGTAATCTTGGATTTGAAGCTTGGATTTCAAGATTCTATCACCCATTTCAGTCGAGAAGCTTTCTTTCCCTTATCTCTTTTCTTTTGCAAGATTTATGTTTATTACTTGTGCTTTTGTGTTCTTTATGCTATTTAATCACGAGTAGTTAGTTTATGGGCTTGAGTTAAGGTTGTATTATCTATTTTGATGCTTAAGTTGTGATTATTATGAAAAAGGAGAAGAACCCCAACCTAGGGTTCATGTGTTTGAGTTTGGTCTTTAATCTATCTTGCAATAGTTGATACGTAGCAATTGTTTTTTGTGTTTGGATAGTCTTTCATCTCAATGGGAATTGGATAGAAGACTTGAGCCTTCACACTCTCGAACCCAATTTCCCTTCTATGGGAATAGGGGTAGATTGGGGCTTAAATAGCTTTTGTTCTTCAAGAATTTGGGTTGATACACCATGGAAGTGGGGCAACCTTTGTTCTAATCCTTTTTTTGACTAGGATTTATTTGTACTTGCCTCAAGACCCTAGGTAAATTGTTTTTCCCCCAACCTTAAGTGTTAAAGCATCTAGATGGTAATGCCCCTAACTTAAGTCCTATTTTTTTTATTTTGTAGTTATCTATTGTTTATATGTATTTGTTCTACCTTGTTGTCGTTTGCTTAACTTCTTGCTGATTTCCTTGTGCTAGTGCCTAATTTTGTGATTGCATATTGTGTGCCATAACCCCAAATCCTCAGTAGAACGACATTTCACACCCGTACCCTCACCATCACTCATTTTTGCTACACATCATTCATCACACCAGAATTAGCATAGTCAAACACATCAACATTCACATACTCATCATTTGCAAAACCAAGAAGAGTATTATCAACAAGTTCAACACTTTTTTCACAACAAGCAGTAGTAGTGCCCCAACCAAACATATCAAACTCTTTTCTACTTTTCACATCTAAAATCAAATTAGGCACTGCAAACTCAATGTGGTTATGCAAGATATCAACAAAATAGCAAGAATCATCAGCAGACATGGGGTATATTGTCAATTTAGACACGTCAAAACTATCACACTCGTCACCAGCACGAATGACAAGTTTCCCACTCCCAACATCAATAAGTGCCCTTGCTGTTTCCAAAAATGGCCTACCAAGGATCAATGTCACCTCACTTCATTGTTTAGTCTAGAACCTTAGAACATTATAGAAGCATTTGTGCATTGCTATTTGATTTAAATCCTCTTCTTTATCATTGTTTATTACTCAAATCAATTACTTCTTTTGTCTTTATCTCATGCAATCAAATACATCATTTTGGTTATCTTTCAAACAATTGATGAACTCGTGTTTAATCTCTTGTTACCTAAATCCTTCCTAGACATTCCAGAGGACGACGCTCACTAATTCAACCACTAAAAATACAACTTTCAATGCTCAACAATGGTAGATGCAGTGACGAACATGTTTATCTGACTCCTCAACACTAATCATTCACTAGAAAATGCAGCCAAATTGGTTTATTAGTTCTTGACAATGGCGATCCGCAAGAAACTCAATCTTGACCCAGAACTGCTTGATGAAATCATTACGACGATTGTTCACCGCTTTCCAGAATTTGTGAATTCCCTATACATGGAAGACATTACGAAGTTGTTCACAATTGTTCATGATCTCAATTGGTTGAGATTCAACATCAGATGGAAACAGGGCCGATGTGTTCCTTAAGTTCTTTGGACAACGAGCCCTAGCTTGGGAAAAGGCTCACAAGGAGGCTAAAGATGCAGCTAAGGAACATGCGAAACATCGCATTCATATCCTTCAATCGCAAATCAAGTCATCTTCTAAAACCCCTATTATCGGATCTATCTGTTGATGAGAAAGTATATGGTAATGCTGATTTAGTTCATTTGGATGGTAATCTTCCTGTGTCTGAGTCTAATGTCCAAACTAATGAACCTGCTATACCTGTTGTTAATCCTGAGTTACCTACTTCTGTTGAAACTGCGTTGGATGTATATGTGCCTGATATTCTGAATTCGTCTAAGCCTAATCTGTCTGAAAAGGAGTTAAGTGATTCTAAGGAAAAATTCTCTGAAGTGGAAGAGGGTATTGTTGGTAAAGAAAACCCTAAATCAATTGAGGAAACTGGAGAACAAGATGTGGAAATGATTGAGGCTAAAATTGAGCCTAGTAACCATGTTGAACCCATCTCTGAATTAAGTCTTGTTGAGTTAGAAACTGCTCACCCACAGTCTACTGCATTCAAGGTTCGAAACTTGGATAATATTTTTTCTAGAGCACAGTCTGTCCCAATTACCTCTGTGTCAGTGTCAAACTCACCTGCCAAAGAAACCAGACAATCAAAGAGCAAGGGAATTCTAGAGAAATTTACTACCACTGTGTCTGATACTGTTTTATCCTCCTGCACTTAGAAGAAAAGGAAATCTGCTGAAGACATATTTAACCCTCCAGTCCACCAAGTCTTCAAATAGTTGAGATCAGCCACAAAGGGAAAACAGGCAGTGACTGCGCCCCAAAATGTTCAAAAGGGAAAGAAAGGGAAAACTACAAGGAAGAGAAGTGTGACTCTAGAAGTTTGGACTTCTATCTTTGCTGATTACCTGCCTACACTGGCAAATGAAGCTGCAGAGTAGAAATGATCTTCAATGCTCAAGTGGGAGTTGATAGTACAAAGGAGCATTAGCCAAATGAACTCTATTTGTGATATTGTCCCTCTGCTGCAAGAAGTAGGATTAATGGCCACAGTTGAAGATGTTGGTCCATACTCCAAGTCACTGGTCTGTGAGTTCTACTGCAACATCACTGAAGCAATTAAGGACATCCATTCCAAAAAGCACCACAAGGTCTTAATCAGAGGAGAATGGTACAATTTCAGTCCTGGAGTGATTAACAGCTATTACGGCAGAGACTGTTCTAAAGATGATAAAATCACTGACTGGGATTTAGTGGCAAAGACACTTACTAGAGGAGTTACCACACAATGGCCATCTGCTAAATCCGATGTTCTTTTCAGTGCGGACTTGTCTTCAAGATTTGTGATCTTGCATTGGCTTTCAACGTACAATTGGCTCCCATCCGCTCACCACTATACAGTTATAAAGGAACTTGTCGAATTTTTGTACAGGATTGGAACAAAGAAGAAGTTTAATTTGGGCCACAGTATCTTTAAGTATGTCATATCCTTTGTTAATCCCAGAGAACTGAAGAAGGTAAGTAGATAATGTGATTATAGGATAACGAGTGGTCGTGAAGGTATATAGATAGGTGATTGAATAGATTATATAAGTAGATAGGTTAAGTGGAAGTTTATAAGAATAATAGTGATGTGTGTTTTTTTGTATTTGAAAACTTTAAAACAAGAAAATATTATTTTTCAAATCCGTTGTTAAATTTAAAAAATAGAAAATTTTCCAAAAACTAAAAGCACAAATAGTCTCTTAATTTTTATGGATATCTACTAGTCAACAGTCGCCTCCACTAAGACTCGAACTCACTCCCTTCCATGTGGGAGTATAAACCGAGTGCCACTAGACCACAAGGTCTTTGACCCGAAGTAGATTTAATTCATATTAGGGGTGTGCCAAACACGGACAATTGGCGGTTAACCGACCGAACCGCTGAATTTCGGTTAACCGTAACCAATGTTGCAAAAATCCCTCCTAGGCGCCGATTAATCCCGGCCTAGGCGCTAGGCGCTGGTCGACCGCCTAGCGTATCACATTAAATGGTGGTCTAGGCGGCTGGCCGGCTAGGCGACCGCCTAGACCGCCTAAGCTCCGCCTAGGCCGCCAAAGCACTGCCTAGGCCGCTTAGGCGCTAACCGCCTAGGCGTCGACTAGACCGACTAGACACCGACTAGGCCTTCTAATCGGTCGATTAACTATTGTTCTTTTTTTTAATGGGTTATTTTACTCAAAACAACATCGTTTTGAGCGAAATAATCCTAAATTGTACAAACTTTAGATATTTTTTAGGTTAATATTTAATATTTTAGTATTAACTATTAAAGTATTATATAATTTATAATTATTAGTCTTTAAAAAATTAAAAATACTTAAACAAATTTTTAAAAATAAAAAATAAAATACAAAAATCCACGGACGCCTAGGCGCCGATTAATCCCCGGCTAGGCGTCCTAAGTGCTAGGCGCTCCCCGAGCGCCTAGGGAGCGCCTAGCGATTTTTTCAACCATGACCGTAACCAAACCGAATTTTTCGGTTCGGTGAACGGTTAAAGGATTCCTATAATTTCGGTTAACGGTTAATTCGGTTCGATAGAGCCGGTTAACCGAATTAACCGAAAATTTTAATATATATATATATATATATATATATTAAGTTATACACTTATACAGAGTAACATATTAGGATTATTAGCACTTAGCAGCCGCTCTCTGCCTCTTTGTGTCTTAGCCCTAAATCCTTAATCCCTAATTTCTCTCGCTCTCAGACTCAGTCCATCGCAACTCGCAAGCTCTCGCCTCTCTGTGTCTCAGCCCCAGACGTCAGACGTGAGACGCCCACCGGCCACCGCCCACTGCCAGAGAGCCACCGCCCCTCAGCCTTCAGTGTTTCTCTCGCACTGTCAGACCGCCACCGCCCCTCAGCCCTTACCGCCTACCGCAACTCTGTCTCACTCAAAGGTCACAGCCCAAGTCTGCCACCATCCCACCGCCCATTTCCCGTCACTCCGTCAGCCACCCCAGCCCTCACTATCTCTGCACTCAGTCCGCCACCGCCAGTAGGCCACCGTCGACGAGATACGGTAATAATAAATTCGTACTTTGAATTTATTTATAAATTTATTTTCAGTTAGTTGATTAGTTAGGTTTTGAGAGTGTTAAATTAAATTTATATTTTTGAATCTTACATTTTCCAGTGATCCATATTCCAGTGTGCAGTATGTATTGTATATGCTAATATGTTATTTTTATTAGCATTTTGAAGTTATCATTTTTATTGTATATGCTAAGATGTGATTAGTTAGGTTTTGAGAGTGTTAATTGCAAATGTTCAATGCAAATGTTAATGGCAAATGCTAATTGCAAATGTTCTATTTTAAATGATGCATTAATGGATTTAATGCTGCTTGTAGATGTCAATGGAAGAAATTTCTCCGTTTATACGGCTCCTTCGTCAGATGAAGTTGCTATTTCAACAAGTGAGACTGTAAGTGCAAGTCAAATTTCAAAAAAGAGAAAAGCAACAAAATCTAGGTCAGAAGTTTGGTCTCATTTTAAAAAAAGTTACTTCATCTTCCGGTGTTACTTCATGTAAATGTGTGCACTGTGGGAAAGAATATGCTTGTGATACCAAGAGAAATGGAACTACATCATTAAAATATCACATGAATGCATGTAATCAAAATCCTAATAATGTTGACACGTCACAATCTCAAATTGTTGTGCAAAAAAAGGGTAATGAAGGGGAATGGGCTATTTCAAGTTGGAAATTCGATCAAGAAGCAATTAGAAAGGCCCTAGCAAATATGATTGTGAAGTGTGAACTACCCTTTAGATTTGTGGAGAGTGAAGGTTTGAAGGAATTTGTTTAAGTGGCTTGTCCTATGTTTCACATTCCTTCAAGAACAACAATCACAAGAGATGTTTATCAACTTTATTTAGATGAGAGGATCAAAGTGAAACACTTGTTGAAGAATTCATGTAATAGAGTTTGTTTAACTACGGATACATGGACATCTTTGCAAAGAATTAATTACATGTGTCTCGCGGCTCACTTTATTGATGATAATTGGAATTTGCATAAGAAAGTCATAAATTTCTGTCAAATTTCAAGTCATAAAGGTGATGCTATTGGTAAATTGATTGAAAAATGCTTGCTTTCTTAGGGGGTTGATAAATTGTTCACTATTACGGTTGATAATGCAAGTGCAAATGATGTTGCTATTGGATATTTGCAAAAAAAGTTTGGGAGTAAACATGGAAATATTTTGAATGGAAAATATATGCATATGAGGTGTGTTGCACATATAGTAAATTTGATTGTCAATGAAGGTTTGAAACTTTTGAATAAGTCGGTTGCTCGTGTTAGAGGGGCGGTGAGATATGTAAGGCAATCTCCATCTAGATTGCAAAAATTTAAAGAGTGTGTTGAAAGTGAGAATATAGAAAGCAAAAGTTTGTTGTGCCTTGATGTTAGTACTCATTGGAATTCAACATATTTGATGCTAAATTGTGCTCAAAAATTTGAAAAAGCTTTCTATATGTTTGATTTACAAGATGAGAACTTTAAAGTTGATCTTGAATCGGGGGATGGTATGCCTATTGAAAGTGATTGGAATGTTGTTAGGGATTTCATAAAATTCTTGGAGCACTTTTATGAGCTTACAAATAGAGTTTCCGGGACTTCTTATGTTACTTTCAATTGGTTGTTTGATGAGATATGTGAAATTGATTGTCTTTTGAGAGAGTGCAAAGCTTCGGATGAGAATGAATTTAGTTTAATGGCAATGAAGATGAAAGATAAATTTCACAAATATTGGGGGAACATTGACAAGTTGAATATGTTGATTTTTGTTGCCATTATTCTTGATCCTAGACACAAGTTTTGCTATATTGAGTTTGCTTTGAAAGATATGTTTGAGGGTCCAAAAGGTGTGGAAATGACAAAGAAGGTTAAAGATGCGGTCTATGAATTGTTTAATGCTTATAAGCCTTCAAATGACAATGTGTCATCTACTTCCACTCCAACATCTAGTTCGAATATAGGATAATGCCAAGCTAGGATGAAAAAGCGTATGCAAGAGAAGTTTGTAAGGCACAAACTTCAATCAGGTACTTCTGGGGATCAAATGTCAGAATTGGATAAGTATCTCAGTGAAGCTACGAAGCCAGTAAAGGATGATTTTAATATTTTGTTGTGGTGGAAAGTTAATAGCCCTAGATTTCCTTATTTGTCATTGTTGGCTTGAGATGTGCTAGCTATTCCAGTATCCACGGTTGCTTCTGAGTCTACCTTTAGTACCGGAGGACGTGTTCTTGATTCCTTTAGGAGTTCTTTAACTCCTAGAATGGCTCAAGCTCTTGTGTGCTATCAAGATTGGATTCAAAATTCAACAGTTTCATTAGATGTTTTTGAAGAACTTCAAGAGTTAAATGACTTTAAAAGTGTTGAAAATGGTATGTAAATTTTATTTCTTTTCTTTATAAATTTTACTTTCATTACACAAATGAAAATTTTAATATATTAATTTTGTTTTTGGTCTTTTACTTTTTAGATTCTTCATGGAATGCAATGGAACCTACCTTGTGAATTGTGGGTAAGGTGTTTGTTTTTGGATTTCTAAGGTAAAAATTCATATTTGAAAGTAGTTGTATTTGCTAGTTTTATTTATTATTTGGTTAAGTGATTAATTATTATTTATACTTACACTTTTGTAGGATGAAACCGGAATGGAGTGATGGCAATCATGGGATGAACTTTGATTTTATTTTTGCATGTTGTTGTTATGTTTATGAAGACTATGGACTATGGACTATGGATGTGTGTTTATAATCTTTGTATGTGAAATTGCTTGTAGTATGACTATGGACTATGGATATTTAGACTTTGGGTTTTGGATTGAAGATTTGAAGTTATGGATGTTTTTGCATTTTGTTTTTGTATATTTTGTTATTAATTTACTATGATATGTATTTTATTTTAATTGAATTTATTATTTTAGGTGTTATTTTTAGAATTTTAACATTTAGGTTAAAAAAGTTCGGTTAACCGACCGATTAACTGAAAAAAATTCGGTTCGGTTAATTCGGTAACACATACTTCGGTTCGGTTAACGGTTAAAGGATTTAAAAATTCGATTAATTCGGTTCGGTTAACCGAATGCACACCCCTAATTCATATGGGTCATAAGGTTAATCCTTTAGGAAAAAATTTGTCACTTCAATAAAAACTTGTTACCGATTATATTTACACCATAAATAATTGATATAGTAAATTTATTATACCACAATCACAACTAGGAAAAATTTACTATGGACGATGGTCCATGTAGCAACGTGGACCATATAAAGTAAAACGATGTTGTTTGATTTTAATATTTAAAAAAATCCGTTATCGTTTTCCTAATCCGTTATATTAGTTTTTTAGTTTCATTTTTCACATATACTAGTTTCACTATACTAACGTTAGGTTGAAGTATCATATTTTAATTACATTTCATGTTCATTTGATAGTATACATTACATATCTAAATGAGCTCTACTATCCAGTTCCATTTTATACATGTTTATTATAACAATTAACAGCACTACTAAAGTATCATATTAATTCCACTATTAGTTCATTTTGCAATATACATATATGTATAAGCTCTGCTATTTAATTTCATTTTATACACACAATAATATGTTCATTATAGCAAATTTCATTTTAATTCTATTACAGGTTCATTTGACAATATACATATATGTATGAGCTTCGCTATTTAGTTTAATTTATACACACAATATGTTTATTATAGCAAATATCATTTTAATTCTACTACATGTTCATTATACATATTTGTAACATGATACGTCATTGATTTACAGTAACGGCATTCGTTTCGTTTAATTAAAAGAAACGGCGTCATATTGGAACATAGTCCATATAACTCTGTGGACCATGGTCTAAAAACTATTATATTTTTAAGTAAATTAAAAAAAAAAACATAAACAAAAACGACAGTCATTATGCATAACTAATCTCGTATTTATGATGTGCTTAGAATAAATTGAAATTACAGTGTATCTAAAATGATACTAAATAACATGTCTAACATATTGAGTGTATATTGTGAAATTAAACTGTAGTTGAATTAGAATGATACTTTAATTATGCTGTAATAAAATTACAATGTATCTAAAATGTAACTAAGTAACATGTCTCATATATTGAGTGTACGTTGTCAAATGAAACTTTAGTTAAATTAAAATGATACTTTAGTTGTATTGTAATGAAACTAAAATGTGTATAAAATGAAACTGAATAACAATTCTCACATATTGAGTGTATATTGTCAACTGAAATTGTATTTGAATCAAAATGATATTTTAGTTGTGCTGTAATGAAATTATAATAATATAAAATGAAATTGAATAACGAGTTTCAAATATTTTGAATGTATATATATTGTCCATTGAAACTAGTGTAGTTGAATTAGTACTATACTTTAGTGGTATTGCAATAAAATTACAATTATATAGAAAAGAAAATTCAATAACAGGTCTCGCATATTTAGTGTATATTATCAAATGAAACTGTAGTTGAATCAAAATAATATTTTAGTTGTGCTGTAATAAAATTACAATGTATATAAAAATGAAAAGTGAATAAGTCATAAAAACGAAATTAGTTGACGAAAGAGAACTTTTTTTTCATTTAAAAAAAACACTGTTTTAAACCGTGATTCATGGTAAAATTTGCCATAACAATTGTCACAACTAAAGGATCAATAATGTTACTTTAATTTCCAAAAAATAAATAAATAAATAAATTGTTATTTTGGTCACTATAGTCGAAAAATGGCAAGTGGTATTAAAGAGTGATAGTTATATTGTTGGTGTTCCATTTTCCGCGTATCTCCGTGTAGTGTAGTGTTAGGTGGGAGGCATTGAATAACGCCAACTAATTCAAAGACGTAAATGATGGAGATATATGGAGAAGCCTAGCTGCCTCCCCCACTTCCCCATTTCTCCCTTTTTCCCTTCATTTTTTTATTTTGCTTTTCAAACTTGTGGTTGGCGGTGAGTTGTCGTGGTAAATATAAGTCTTGTTATAGGAAGTTTATTCTTTGACAATTAGAATTTTGTGATTTGACTTGTGATTTTATTTTAAGTGAGGTTAAAACTGAATGGATTCCTTTTCAAAAAAAAAAAAAAAACTGAATGGATTTTTTTCTTAATTATATATTTTTTCGCTTAATGATATGTGAATAGTGAATAGCTAGGGTTACGTTGTTCATTTATTAGCTAGAGAGTCCAATTTTTTGACAAGTTGTATGGAGTAATTTTCTTACCCTCTACTTGTTATTTGTTATATCTTGAGATTATATTTGATTTTATAAAGTTTCTTTTCATTTCGATTTGAAGAAGAAAAAAAAAACATACCCTAAGCATATTCACATGAAAACTTACTCCCGATGGCATTTGCCAACTACTTTCTACTTAAATATTTAGACATAGTCTGGTCATCACGTTTTATGTAATTTTTTTAATATAATGTTTTCATCGTATTAAAAATTAATTATATCAGTTTACCGTCATTGGCTACTCGTGATTCGTGAACTTGTTAACAAAATGACTCAGATCGACCTAATCACAAGTCAATCAAACTAAGGGTGTGTTTGATCGACAAATTTAGCTATCAGGAATGGATATCAAAGTCATTGTTATTGTTTGGTTGACAGGTTTTTAGAACACTACTATGAGTTTTGATTATCCCATTAATTGTAAAATTCATTTCCTAATAAAATAAGGGTTTCATTTCCCTTCTTCCTCCTCTTCCCCAACTATTAATAATCATTCTCATTCCACCCTGCTATCAAACATGCAAAATACTTTCACCAAAATTCATTACCATTAACAAGTATTTGATATCAATTTCAATTTCGATTCCCATGTGCGAACCAAACACACCCTAAGAGATCGTTAAAAAAAATAAAAAAAAAAATTAAGAACTAATCAAAGGTCCAAAGGAACTTGTCCAATAATGGCGCAACAAGAAGCTATTGGGCCGAGAACCAAAATATTTTGTGCCTTTAGGGTTTGGATTAAATTAGCTACTTTAACAAATTCAATAAGAATAAGAATTGGTCCAAAGACAAGTTAGCTTTGGGCCTAACTTATAAAACAGAGAAATAAGGTCTATAGGCTAAACATGGCAACTTATAAAACAGAGAAATATTGTTTTGGTCATTTTAATTAGCGGTTTGTTTTTTTTTGGAAATCACACTTTTCGTTTCAGTCGATCTGTGTATTTGTATTAATATTCTGTGAATTCTTTGAAGGCATTCTGTGTATTATAAACTACGATTCTGTGTATTCATGTTAAGAGTACTTAAACATATGTTGTGACGTGTTTTGTATATTCGAATGTTAGGAAGATGATTTATGTGTACTTGTGTCAATATTCTGTGTATTCCCTCAAATCATTCTGTGTATTCTAGACAAGGATTATGTGTATTCATGTTAGTGGTACTTAAACACAGGGGTGATATGTTTGCGTATTTGGTGTTTTCATATTCTGTGTATTCTTTGAAGGCATTCTGTGTATTGTAGACTACGATTTTGTGTATTCATGTTTGGGGTAGTTAAACATATGTTATGACGTATTTTGTGTATTCGAATGTTAGGAGGATGATTTCTGTGTAGTTCTGTCAATATTCTGTGTATTCCTTCAAGTCATTCTGTGTATTCCAGACATGGACTTCCCTGAAGTCATTCGCGTCCACCGTCCACTAGCATCGAAATGACGTCGTTTCAGACGAGGGTTAGTGCACTGTGGACCCTCGTCCATGATATAACGATTGATGATCTACGTAGCTATGTGGCAATCATTATTACATGAACCATGGTCCACACAGTTGTGTGGACCATAAATAAAAAGTACATTTTTAATATATTAAAATTAAATTATTTTTATGTACGTAAAGTATATTATTTGATTACTGAAAATACATTATTAATTATTTTATATACTATCAAATAATATGCATTCAGTACACAAATAATGTACTTTTAGTATATTAAAAATATATATTATATTCATGGTCCACATAGCGGCAAATTCCTGTGTGGAGTGTGGACCAAGTGCTTAGTGAACCATAACAAAATGTACATTTTAAATATATTAAATGTACATTATTTATTTTTCTTTGAGAGCAAATGTACATTATACAAAATAATGTACATTTAATATATATTAAATGTACATTATTTATATATACTAAATGTACATTATACAAAATAATGTACTTTTAGTACTCAAATAATATATTTTTATTGAATATAATATACATTTTTAATATACTAGAAATGACTATTTGATAGTATGGTCCACATAGCTATGTGGACCATGGTCCATACAATAATGATTGAGAATGGCAAATTATTGTGAAAGAATTGATGGTAATGTCCTAATCCGTTGTAATTGCATTTCAAGTTTAAAATTACCGCGCTAAAAAATATCTTGTGTTCCTGAACGGACCTTGAAACTATTTGAGATATTATGAGGAGGAAAGTAGACCATAAAATAGTTAAAAGTTACCAACATAAAGGGGTTGATGCTAATACCTTCTATTTGTGGTAATTTGTAAGATGTTTAAGTAATTACTGGTTTGAAAAAATACGTACTTGTGGATGTGCTAAAGTGGTTATTGGGCATGACTAGAAATCATGTGGGCTTTGCCCACGCAGGTTTGAATCCTGCCATCCACGTACTTTCCATTTTCCTACGCCCAATATCTGTGATATAAACCCCTTCATTTTACCATTAAGGGATCAATCATATTTCAACTTTTGAAAAATGAAGATATCCATTTTCCTACACCCAATGATACGATCTTACAAGAAGATAGGCATGAAGAAGAGAATAGGGAACACACTATACACATGGAAACTGAAGGAAACCATCCTGCCCAAGAAAACCAAGTAGAAGAAGGAAACAGAAGGGGTAGACCAACAAGGAATCGAAGACCTCCACAATGGCTGAAAGATTACGTAACATAAGTGTTTTATTAGGATTAGTAATTAGCTTTCCTAATAGGTGTAGGAAAGAGTGTTACATATTTAAATACTTCATAGCATTAGAGTTTACCAGTGAACAATATTTTATTTTCTTTAGTATTCATTCTTTCTTCTTCATATTTCTCTTGGTTTATTCCTTTCAATATAATTACCTGCCATTCCGAATAGTTCCGGTTTGATACGAGAACGTATCAATTGGTGCTTTCATTATGTCCGAAACTCATCAACAAACCTCATCAAAATCACCACCTGCGGGTCTATCTTTAGCAGATCTTCAAGATCAATTTTATAGAAACGCCTTCACAAATCAACAATACCAGCAACGAACTGATAATAGACTTCAGCAATTGTTTGGCTCTATTGAACGACTAGAGCGCATGGTAGCAGGGTTGTCACTCAACTTTCGTCCACAACAAACTCCACAGGGTATGTTCCAACCACCATCTATTCTTCCTCAAACCATTCCCACAACTTTCCCAGCAGCACATATTCTTCCTCAAACCATGCCCACAACTTCTGCAGCAGAACAAACTCTTCCCCGGCCAATAGCCACAACTTCTATTGCAGCACCGGACCACCACGTTTTCATAGCATAAAAATTGAACTACCAAAGTTTGACGGTAGCGATCCATATGGTTGGGTCATTCGAGCTACTGAATATTTTGACTTTTATGATACACCTGATACACAACGAGTTAGAATTGTTGCCTTCACTATGGAAGGATAAGCATCAGAATGGTACCAGTGGATGAAGCGCAACAATCTTCTCACCACCTAGGCAGATTTTTTACAAAAAGTTGAGCTACGCTTTGGGACCTCAAGGTACGAAGATTACCAGGGAAAACTCTCCAAGTTGATTCAGATCACAACAGTAACAGAGTATCAATCAGAATTTGAATGCCTTATGAATAAAGTTATAGGAATCTCTGAGTCAGTGCTAACCTTGATGTTTATTGCCGGTCTTAAATCTCATATTCGCCGAGAAGTTCAAAGGGCTAGACCACCTTCGTTAATGGAAGCTTTTGCTCTAGCACGAGAACATGAAAGCCAGTATGAAGAACTACAGGCGGATTTAGCACGAGACAAACGTTCTTCCTTCAAATGGCAGAATCGAAATCTTATGTCGACTATACCTTCACCACAAACTGCCACCCCAATAATGCTACCACCAACCCCATCCACGGCACTAGCGCAAACTGCAGCCATAACTAAAACAACTCCTAACCCCTTGCCAATTCGACGTTTGTCACCACAGGAAATGAGAGAGAAACGTGCTAAAGGACTATGCTATAACTGTGATCAAAAGTACACAGCCAACCATCGTTGTCGAAGCCGAGTTTTGATGCTCCTTGGTACTGATGATGATGATTTGGTTACCACTATAGGCGACAATGAAGGTCTAATCAACGACCATGCAAATGAGACAGTGATTCTAGGCGATATCTCTAGCCTAAATACTATGGCTGGCCCCGGAACTCCACGATCATTACGCTTATTGGGAGAAATAAAAAAGTCACAAGTCCAAGTGTTAATTGATGGAGAGAGCACACACAATTTTATTCAACCCACTATGGCCGAAGAGCTTAATTTGGAAACCCATCAAATTCCAACATTTAGAGTTTATATTGGCAATGGGAACTCGTTGGAATGTAACTACTGCTGCAAGGATGTCTGTCTAAAATTGCAAGGCACTGATTTTACTATAGATTTATATGTACTACCAATCCAAGGATCGGACGTCGTACTAAGAGTCCAATGGTTACAAGGCCTTGGTAAAGTAGCTCATGACTATGCTAGCCTCACTATGGAATTCACATGGAAAGGACGAACAATCACCTTGTCTGGAATACAAACATTAAGCCCTCAAAAAATATCATTTAATCAACTACAGGCTATGCTAAGGAACGATGGAGTCTGCAGAATGTTCGAGTTGATCCATAGATCGGATGACTCAAGGAGTGTAACAGAAAAATCTGAGAATGTAAAATTCCCTGACCAATTACCACAAGGGATCATGACAATTTTACACAAGTATGAACATGTATTCCACACGCCATCTGGTTTACCTCCGCACCGACTATTAAACCATCAGATCACTTTAGCTCCAGGGTCAAAACCCGTGAATGTTAAACCATATCGCTATCCACACTTCCAAAAAGGAGAAATAGAACGGTTGGTTAAAGAAATGTTAGAGCAAGGAATAATTAGGCCAACTCAAAGTCCATTCTATTCACCAGTACTGCTAGTTAAAAAGAAAGGCGGATCTTATCGTTTCTGTGTCGATTATAGAGCTTTGAATGCAGTAACAGTCCGTGACAAATTTCCAATCCCGACTGCAGATGAGCTTTTTGATGAGCTCGGGAATGCCACAATTTTTACTAAGCTGGACTTACGAGACGGATATCACTAAATTCGAATTCATGATGATGATATTTATAAAACTGCCTTCCGGACTCACGAAGGGCATTACGAATTTCTAGTCATGCCATTTGGATTGACTAACGCACCCTCAACATTCCAGGCAACTATGAATAGAATGTTCTCGCCATTCCTCCGCCAGTTTGTGATCGTTTTCTTTGACGATATTCTAATCTATAGTAACACTATGACTGAGCATGAGGAACACTTCAGACAAGTACTACAGTTATTAGAGGAAAACCAATTTTACATGAAACTCAGTAAGTGTCAATTTTGTCAATCTTCTATAGAATACTTGGGACTTATAGTTGGTAATGGAGGGGTACAAGCAGATTCTGGCAAGGTGGATGCAATGGTGAATTGGACAACACCAACTTCTCTAAAGCAGTTGAGAGGATTTTTAGGACTAAGTGGGTACTACAGAAGATTTATTAGAGGATATGCACAAATTGCAGCACCTCTCACCGAACTATTAGAAAAGGATAATTTTCATTGGTCAATAGTTGCAGAAGA
>CM008343.1:28604768-28626251 GCA_002525835.2 Ipomoea batatas
TTGCGTTTAGTGATCTAATTGCAGTTTGGTGTATAGTTAAATGGCATATTTGACCCTTATTCCAATAACAAAATGTTTTTTTTACTCTATTTTTCTATTTTTTTATAGGGAGAAAGAAAATGAAAAAAATTTATGACCCTACTCTTTTTATTCTAAATTAATTCACGAAAATAATTTACATATGAGCAAATTGTCATTTTGGTCCACTGACTATAGGGGTCCTTTTAATTGCAGTCCACGACTTTCAAAAGTGTTAATTGCATACCCTGACTATTCAATTTTTGTCAATTTTGGTTACTCAAGCCAAATTACCGGCCAAATCTCACCGGAATTTCCTAAACCTTAAAATAACGAAGGCATTTTAGTCCTTTCACACCCTATTTCTTCTTCTCCGGCGAGCTACCACTTTCCCGACGACGGTAGGCTTCATCCTTCACCTCTCCGGCGAACCCTTCACCCCATCCTTCACCCTTTCTTCTTCTTCTCTGGCAACCTGCAACGCGAACCTGACCCAGGACGACCTGCCGCCTCACATGTCGACTCCGCCGCATCATTGCCGAGAACTTCCAGATCTGAATCTTCCTATTTATCATCATTGCACTTGTCCGCCGCGGGTGGTGGTGAAGATGAATGCTTCGCTCTAGATCTGAATGCTTAGCTCCACCGCTAAGATGAATGCTTAGCTCCACCACTGTTGACGCACGCCGACGCCATAGGAAACTGCGGGCAAATTTCATGGAGTTCATTTCTTTATTTTGATTTCTCTAATTTTATAATGATCTCATTTTTTGTTTTCTAAATTTACTTTAAAACTCAATTTTGAGAAAGCAATGTTATTTCACCGGAGAAGGCATTTTGGTCCGCTGAAAAAGAAGAAGAAAAGGTGGATTCGCCGGAGAAGAAGAAATATGGTGTGAAATGACTAAAATGCCCTCGTTATTTTAAGATTTAGGAAATTCCGGTAAGATTTGGCTGTCAATTTGACCGGAGTGATCAAAATTGACAAAAATTAAATAGTCATGGTATGCAATTAACACTTTTGAAAGTCGTGGATTGCAATTAAAAGGACCCCTATAGTCAGTGGATCAAAATGGCAATTTGCTCTTTTACATATATTCATCAAATATTTTTTAAATGTATATGTTCATTAGTCCCATCCAAATTCTGTCCATTCCTATCAATAACCCATAGCTTAGTAGCTAAGGCAATTAAAAGGAGAAACATCTAGTGGGAAAAGAAAGACAAAGAAGCAAAATATGGAAAGAAAAAATTTTCAATTTTCCATGAATAGGTACTATGGTTCTAATTTTCTTTCAATCTTACGTTGGCGTAACGAAATATTAATTGTATTATTTTTGTTTTTCAAAAATTATGACGGTCAATTCATCTCTCATTGTGCCATTAGACGCAAATTTAAGTGCATGTAACATGACATTTTATACTATTTTTAGTTAAGTGCATAGTAAAACAACGATTGGGGTGATTTTAAGGAAAAAAACTTTTAAAATAAATTGTTAACTTTATGAAGAAAAAGTTAACAAATCTAAAAGGATTTTTTTTAATACTTAAAGGTCGATCATCCTCAATAGTAGTGATTTTGTTGTGATTTTTGAGGTGCCAAGTACGAGAGAGACGAGGAAAAGAGAAAAAAAAAAAAGAAAGAAAAAAAAACAAGTCTGACGTGAAAGAAAGAAAAAAGGCAACGACGCAAGAATCACTAATATGGATGCTCTAAGTTTAGATTTAAAAAATGTTAAAGTTATTTTTGAAAAAAAAAATTAATGTTGAGATAAGGTGGCACAACATAAACAGATGTAAACATTTTATTTATTTATTTATTTATTTTTGCTGTGTTTGCGTGTGGAAAAGGAACCTAGCGGTGACAGTGTGAGACGGAGACGAAAAATGAGGCGACTCCTAAATTGTTCCTTAGCATAAGTGATTAGAGAGAGGACAATTTGACTTTGTCTGTTTGGTATTTTTTTTTCCCCTTTAATTTACCCAAATACATGCACACTATAGTTGTGTGAATTCATATAATTAAAATATTGACGAATTGGAAATTGGTTTTTGTGGTCGTGGGACAAAGTGGAGCGGGAGGATAGTGATTGGAGTTGCTTGGTAAAACATTATTTTAAGCGAAATTATATTGCTTTTCCAACCTAGGATATGAAGATTGAATGATTGATGTTACACGTGATTTTACCAACATAAAGGGCTTGTTTGGTTATCAGCGATTAGCAGTTAGCAGTAGCGGATTGTGTTAACGGTTATCAAATAGCGGATTGTATTAGCAGTTTTGACCAGCGGAATGTATTAGCGATTTGTAAAAAGATGTTTGGTAAAATTAGCTGTTTAGATTAGCGGTTAACATGTAAAATGACCAAAAGGGTATATACTATATAGATTATAATAATAATAATAATAATAGTGATAATAATAACAATAATAGTGATAGTAATAATAGTAATAGTGATAATAATAATAATAATAATAATAATAATAATAATAATAATAATAATAATAATAAATAATAATAATAATAATAACAAAACAAAAAACAAAAAAAAAAAAAACAAAAAAGAAAGAAAGAAAGAAGCTGTAAAGATGTGGGATCTTTGATCCCACATCGTCAGTTTTAAAGAAAAGGGGCGTTGAGCTCCCTTTTATAAGGGAGCTCAACGCCGCACATTCTTCTCTTGCCCATCCCACATTGGATGGGCAAGAGAAAGAGAAGCCTGAGGCTTCTTTGAAGCCTCAGGCTTCTAAGTAGTTTAAATTTTTTTTTTTTTAATTAATGAAGGGAGGGTGTTTTGGGGAAGAATATTTTGAGCAAACCGTTGCTCCAAACCGCTATTAACCAAACACTTACTTTGGCGTTTTGACCGAAGTCAAAACGCCAAAGTTAGCGGATCCGCCAAAAATTGGTGGATCCGCTATTAACCAAACATACCCAAATTGTATAATTACTATCGGTTTTACTATAAAGTTGTATTGGGCTTGTTTGGTTATCAGCGGTTGGAATTTAGCGGTAGCGGATTGTGTTAGCGGTTATCAAATAGCGAATTGTATTAGCGGGTTTGACCAGTGAATTGTATTAGCGGTTTGTAAAAAGATGTTTGGTAAAATTAGCTGTTTAGATTAGCGGTTGACATGTAAAATGACCAAAAGGGTATATATATATATATATATATATATATATATATATATATATATATATATATACACACACATAAATATAATAACAATAATAATAATAATAACAACAACAATAATAATAATAATGTTTTAAAAAAAAAAAGAGGGGGGCGGGGGGGCCTCTAAGGCTCCCCTTTTGTAATTTTTTCCCCTCACTTATCCCACATCGGTGGGATAAGTGAGGAAGGGAGCCTTGAGACTCCTATAAACCTTTTCTTTTACAACAATGTTTGCCCAGCGGCCGCTGGGCAAACTAAAAGTTAATATTTTTTTTAATATATAAGGGCATTTTGGGGAAATATTTCCCCAAAATGCTGTTGCCAACTCGTAGCGTTTTGCAACTTGGCGGTTTGGAGCGAAACTATTGCTCCAAACCGCCATTAACCAAACAGCTTTTCAGCGTTTTGATTTTGGTCAAAACGCTGAAAATTAGCGGATCCGTCAATTTTTGACGGATCCGCCATTAACCAAACATACCCATTGTCACTACAAATACAGCTTTTCAAGTGAAGTTAGCAAATATTCTCCTCCTATATAAACAACTGTAAGCATTATTTAAACTATGATGTTTGCAAATTAAACTTGGATGAATCATCATCATTATGATAGCATTATTAACTTCTAAGACGTTTTTATTTTTTATTTTTTATTTTTTAAAGGTTAGGATGAAAATCTCTAACTACTATTTAGTAGTGTGCACGGTGTAAATTGTATTTCTGTGTAGAATTTTGCAAAATTTGGTCAACTCAATTTTTTTATCGAATCAAAACCAAATAGCATGCACCAAGTAGATATTTGAACCCGACATGTTGATATCTGATCCAATCTAATTTTATCTCGGCTTTCTTAATTCGGGTGGGAGATTATAAATGAATACCTGACCCGCCCAAATATATGAAATTATTTAGGATTTGCGTGCATATAGATACACACACACATACCCCTTAGTTCTTATTTCCTCATTTGTGCAGTCGTGTCTGAAGGTTCTCAAATTTCTATATTCTCTCTTCTCTAATCTTTCTTTACCTCTCAATCTCTCACTCTCAGACTCTCATACTCTCTCCTCTCTTCTCAAAGTTATAGACTCTCTTGTCTCTAGTCTTTTCTTGGTAGATTTGATCATTTGATCGTTACAACCCACGATGAGTATATCATCTACATATACATAAAGAATGACGTAATAACCCTCTATCGTTTCCTTTACGTAGACACTTTGTCACTTTCATTTTTTCTAAAACCATTAGTCATCATTGCATGGTTGAATTTCTTGTGCCATTGTTTAGACGTTTGTTATAAATCATACATCGATTTCACCAATTTCATACTTTCTTCTCTTGACCTAGAACCACAAAAGCTTCAGGTTGTTCCATATATATATTTCCTTATCTAACTCGCCAGATGTTTTCACATCCATTTGATGAACTTCCGAGTTTTGCAATGTAGCTATGACAAGTATTATCCTAACAGAACTTATTAGAGAATACATATTGAAGTAATCATAGCCCTCACATTGCCAATAACATTTAATTACAAATCTGACATTGATTTGAATTTAAAATTCAAAACTATAACCCTCACTTTAATATGAAAATCCATATCATGTTACACATTTACGGATTAAATTCTCAATTTAAAAAATTAGAGTTAAACATTGTAACTGTACTCATAATGGTAAGTTCGGAAGTGTTGGGACGTTAAAGTTTTCCCAATTTTAAGAGAGAAAAACCTCTATGCTAAACAATTCAAACTCTTTAAAAAGTTGAATTATATATATAGTAGTGAGCAATGTAAAATCATATACTTTTTCAATATGATACAAAGATTATTTAAAAGCTTTTCAAATCTCAATTTTTCATAACACAGTGATAAGTTTAAGAATCAATTCTTCATTCACTCATTATCCATTTTAAGTTTATAATAAATGAAATTAAACCTCTTATTTTATTAGAATTTGAAACCAAGCTGACCCAACCCGCAAATTATATTGTGGACCATGGTCCACAATGCATTGTGCACCGTGATCATGGCTGATACTGCAGTTGTGTTGAACGGATACTGCAGTTGTGTTTAAAGGAAACTGCAGTTGCGCGGAACAGAGGCCGTTCATCCGTTCAACACAACTGCAGTATCCTTTCAACACAATTGCAGTTCCAGACGGATGACACGACCTCTGTTCCGCGCGACTGCAGTTCCCTTTCAACACAACTGCAGTATCCGTTCAACACAACTACAGTATCAGTTCAACACAACTGCAGTATCAACCATGATCCATGGTCCACGGTATAAGACCCAACCTAGGTGGGCTCCCACTCAAAACATTTCTTCAAAATGATTACTCATATGTCATTTTTAGCTATTTTTAACCCATTTTATTCATTATTATTATTATTATTATTACTATTATTATTATTTTTATTTTTATTACTACTACGTATTAAATTATTTAAACATAGTCATATTTGGTAATAGTGTTGGGCACATTCTTTTGCATATCGCTTGTACAAAGGTTAGTTTTTAATATAAAAGGGGAACTATTAAATGTATAAATATATAAAATAAGATGATGAAAACTTAGGTTATAGTTTAGATAAACTTTGACAAGCAACTAACAAGACATTATTAGTCTTTCAATATTATTCTATGATATAACCATATGCATTATTTAATGGTCCAAATTACTTATTTTTTTTTAAAAAAATATTCATGATTCTTAGAAGGTAGTATCTGTAACATTTTATTATAATTTTAAAACTTAGAATTTCGTATTTGTAATAATTTTTCATATAATTAATGGCTGCTGAAGGTTTTTGTGTAAATTTTTTCACGCAATTCAGTGCAACATACAATTTTATAACTTATAATGTACATTATTCTAAAATATATATAATATACATTATTCTAACTTATAAAGTATATTATCTTACTCTAAAAGTTTCATTATTCTAACACAAAAAGTACATTATTCTAACACGTAAAGTACATTATTCTAACACATAATGTATATTATTCTAATACATAAAATATATTATTATAATTTATAATGTACTCCGTACATTTTTCTAACTCATAAAATTCGAATACGTGATTTCGGAACGTGGTCATGTATTACGGACATAAATATGACAATGAAATGACGCAAAATGGCAATTAACGACAGCTTGATCAACGCATTTACGTGTTGACGTCAGTCCTTTGCACATTCACGGCTCCTGATGAGAAAACCAAATAAATACAGTAATTTTTTTATCTATTCTTTTTTTTTTTTTTAATTTACTTTTATACAGCATCGTGTATAGAACTGTCGAAATAGGTCCGCAAGATAGACCCGCCAAAGCTTACCATAGCGGGTTAAAAAGCCCTCCAAAATACGGGCCTAAGGGAGGTTGGCCTGTCACGCCCCGCCTAAAGCCCACGGGTCTTGGCGGGGCCCGCCAAATTTTAAATTTTAAAATTTAAATTAAAAAAAGGTAATAAGTGTATACTAAAATAATTTGGATAGTTTAAACATATAGTAATGCTAATGTTAATTTTTTAAACACAATAACAAATAATGAATAATCAAATATATAATGTATAATCCATAAATCAATAACAAATCATTTATACAATGTACTAATTTTTTTGAACTTGATTATATATATATATATATATATATATATATATATATATATATATATCAATTATTTGAAGTAATTGTTAAGTCAATTACTAATTTAAATGCATGTTAATGAATTGTCATACTTTCTTTTGAGCAAGAGTCGAATTTTATAGGCTCAACTTGATTCAAATTCATATTAGTTTAGAGTTAACTATAATACAGTCAGTTTACACTTTTCAGTTTATATATATATATATATATATATATATATATATATATATATATATATAAAATAAAGTTTGGCTAATACTGACAATAAAAACATATAATTCTAAGAACAAAACAATAGCATTAGGTCATATGTTGATTCTTAGTGACTAATTAGAGTGTACTATTGTTAGAGGTGTTAGCAAACAGAGATTTTGGTAAACTATTTGTATTCGTATTCAGTAAGCATTCATTTATTAAGGTAAACGAACATAAATGAATAAGTTTTAGAGCCCATTTAATACACGAATAGAGTCTAAACATTTGTATGATCATTTGCTAAGAGTTGGTGAACGCATTCGTTAGTGTTTATTTAATAATGTTGATGGATTTTACTAACCCGGGTCGCCTGAATTATAAAATGCGATTATGTTAGGATTATGACAAAGGTTGGAACCAGATAAGAAATGTGTAATAAGGAGACAATAATGGATATATCATAGAGATAATTGTGTATTAAACCAATATGAGTAGCTATTACAATGAAAGGCTCGTGTAATAATCGGACAAAAGTATTCTTTAGACATATCGTGCCTTTGATTGGACACTAGTGAGCATTTTTATACTAAAATCGGCCAAACAAACCCGGAGATCGAGAACAGCGGGGAGCCCTCCCAACGGCCTTGGACTGCACCAGACGCCGCATGACCCAGGCAACTATGGACCACAAACCTCGCCACTTGGCCGAGGGCTGTGGTTAGCTCAGCCGAGGGCAAGTGGTGAGCTCGGTCGAGGGCTGACCTTGGCCAGGGTGGCTAACCTTGGCCGAGGTCTGACCTCGACCATGGTTATTTGCCCCAGACCTGTTCTGTGTTGTTTTCACTCTACATCCATTCGTGGTTATTCCATCATCGGTCCCCCACTCTCTGAGTTGTGAGAAGTCGACAACGAAAGAGAGTATGACAAAATCGCGACCTACAACTCGTTCCCCTATTTATTCATTTTTTAAAACTCAACCTCGGCTCTTGCTAGAATTCTTATCGCACTCGGAGTTTACTATCAAATGAATTTTCGGGTCTGAGCTCATCCTAATCCACCCACAAGTCTAATCCTATTACAATTCTTCCTCCCATGTTATAAATAGCCTTGAAAAGCCCAATACCACTTCCATACTCCACCATCACATATCCACTCTTCCCCACATATTTTCCCTCTTCCCCAAACCCATTTTGAATTTCAAATGGAATAGACTTCCTCTCTTTTTCCTCCATTCCTCCCTCTATATAAACCCCTCATATCTCCTCATTCTCTCCACACCACACAAGAAATTACAAAGAAAAAATCCATCCTCTCCAAAATTTTCTCCCCCTCGATGGACCACGTCGGACGCCACCTCGCCGCTTGGAAGGCGTCAGCCGCCGTGGAAGTCCGCGCCGACCTCGCCACCGCCTAGTCAAGCCCGTTTCCCCCGAGCTGAGCCCATCGCGCCACCATGTACCCGCCGCTGATCCGAGCCACTGTCGCCAACCCGAGTCACTGCCCAGCTAAGCCTACACCCACACCGAGTTGTCCCCTTACCCAGCCGAGTCTCTCTATACCCGAGTCTCCATCTACCTTCTAGAGTCGGTTAGTGGTCTTTCTTCTCCTCTGTAGAGTTTCCCAGGTTTTATAATTCCCGAGTTTGTGTGCATTTTGCTCCGTATGACCCATATGAGAATTTATTAAATTTCATTGACCTCCAAGAGTTAACCTCGTCAAGTGACGAAGCTATATCTACAGACCATTTCCCTCATCCTTCAACTGAAATTACCACTCCTTTTATGGACCCTTTAGAAGCTCGGCACGTGTTGGTGCCCACGGCCTTACCCGTTTCCTTCTGTCGGAGTCGCCACACTGCTCTTGACTACAATATTCCCTGCCGAACTAGAGCCAAACCTCTAGATGATTATGAGGTCGCTCTCGCGCGGTCTTTAGTCGAGCCCACAGCCTAGATGAGTGTTCCACCCCCCGGGGGTAACATATTGGAGCACCCCTTTTCCACATCACTTCGGTGTCCATCTCACATCTCTCATCATGGGGCTTGCTTTCCCACTCCACCACTTCGTAGTAGAGTCCTCAATTACCATCATATAGCCTTGGGGCAGTTAGTGCCGAACTCCCATATCATAGTTAGGTGTACCTAGATGGGCATCCCTCCGACCCTTAATCTCTTCCACTAGTTGTTCATAGTGCGTAGCTCCTCGGGTGGATCTCAAAGCAGGGGCTTCGTGGCCTTCTCGGCCCACTCTAGGCTGAAAGTCCTAGAGGACATCAAGGGTTTCAACAAACAGTGGAAACCCAAGTTTTTCTTCGTTTCCACTAGTCCGACACTTCCCTTCGAGGTGTCTTGGTGAGGGTACTTTTATAAGCATAAGGTCCCTACTGACACGTCCGAGCTTGGTGAGGGCGTTTCTGTATGATTAGGACCATATTAGTACCGAGCCCTTGGTTACTCATGAGGCTCTGGATGGGATTGGTTGTACACGGGGCACCTTTCCCCCCACCTCGGATCATAGTCCCAGAGGTTATAGAGGTCTCTTCTAGGGAAGAAAATGACTCCGAGGATGATTTGGTCGAGTTGCGGGAGTTATTATCATCTCGCTTTTCTTCTGATTTTGAGCTCCAGGAGACCACAGTCGATATCGTCCGCCGCATAAGAAATCACGGCAACAGACCAAGGGTAGGGGAGAGTAGTCGTGCGCCCCCGCCAGGTTGCGTTCCGTCCTAGCACAGCTGAGACACCAGGCAGAGCTTGGTGTCCACTACGGCGACCTCTTGGCGCCCTCGACTGACCTGAGGTGGTCAGTTGATCTCCCTGCTTCGATTTCCCTCATCCGTGGGGATGTTCCTTCAGAGACCGTTATGCGGAGCCTTCTTTTGCCCCACGACCTTGACTTGTGCCGATGTCGTCCTAATTTTAGTCTGATGCTAGAGGTATGCCTTTACTTATGATTTTATGTCTATTGCTTACTCAGACTTTTCACCTTTGTGCTTCTGTGCAATCCTTCGTTCATTATGGCGCTATGGGAGACGCCTTGGTGACCACCCAGGCCCAGCTAAAGGCCGAGACCAGGGTGCACTTGGAGTCATATTCCAAGCTGGAGGCGAAGGGGGTTCAGTATGATCAGCTAGCTGCTTCGCACGCTCGGGAAAAAAGGCGCTCGAGGAGGCACATACTCATGAGAGGGAGTTTGGGAAGGATCTTGCCTCAGCGGTGCAGCATTACCGCAACTCTGAGGTCTTCTAGGGAGACGTAAAGACCTACATCGCAGAGCACGTAGAGGAGGCTTTCCAGAGTTTGAAGAGCACTGCTGCTGGGAGGGATCGCGTGGCCGAGGATGGCCTCTTCATGCATGATGTGGGTGAGTATACTATGTAGCACGTGATCTACTCGGCCTTACACCGCAAGGATGAGACTTTTGATCTCAAGGCATGGGGCCTTCCTACTGAGCTTGTAAACCTAGAGGCCTCGGCTAAGGTTCATCCATCTTCGCCTTGCGCTTCAAGGACCAGACTTGCTGCTGATGTGGGTCTACTTCCGGACCTTACTCTCGGTTTTGGGACCGCAGCTTATGTTCCCCTGGACCAAATCCATATCCTCGAGGGTATGATAAACTTTATTCAGGCTACAGACGTAGAGGCTCGTGACCCTTAGTAGCTTTGTCACTTATTGATTTCCTTCAGTTATTTCCATTTGGTTGTTTGTTTTTAGTTGTTTGGTTAAAACACTTGTCTTTTGGTTGAACATGTAGCGTGGACCACTTTGCTTAGCTGTTCGTTTTCTTCGTTGAATAGACTATGACTTTCCCTTCATATCTCTAGAATACTTGCTTTGCTTGAATGGGCCTTGCGCCCGAGGTCATTCGACCTTGAGCGTGTTAATCGCGCCCGAAGCCTATAACCCTAAACCTCATTAAGGTATCTCTTGACTTGAGTCTTGAATTGCCCCCACTTACTTGCGTTGTCCAAAGTCGAGCCCACGAGGTTGACCCTCGAGGTTAGCCAGCCCCTCGGGGTCGGCCATGGTTTCTTCGTGCTTGCTTTTATGCTGTCGTTGCTTTTGCTTTTTTTTATTTTCTTTCTTTTGCTTTTTTTTATTGTTTGTTTTTTTCATGTTGGCGTTAGACCAAAGTACCTCAACCCTCGGCCCTTAGCGCACCCGTTCTATGATAGGCAAGATCAAACGTTGTACCCTCCTTAGGGTGTCAGTCGTTCTAAGTCGAGACCATTTGTTCTTACATCTAGAGACTCTTCTGTTCGGCGATAGGTGAGGTCGGACTCCATATCGCCCTTAGGGCTTTTAGTCGTCTTAAGTCGAGGCCATTCGGCCTTGCATCTAGGGACACTTCCATTTGGTTATAGGTAAGGTCGGACCTTGTATTGCCCTTAGGGTGTTTAATCGTTTTAAGTTAAAGCCTTTTGGCTGTTGGACTTAAAGACTTGCCCGTTCGGCGATAAACGAGGTCGAACATCGTATCGCCCCTAGGAATTTAGCCGCTGAAATGAGGTGGGCTATAGTATCGACCATGGGGTCGGCAAAACGGTGACCGTGAGGTCGACTGAATGGTGACCACATGGTCGGGCGCATGCAACCTTGAGGTCGGCCTTTGGTTTTGAAATTTCGTCATTTCGTAACCTCATTTGTTATAGCTTTGCTTGAGAGGTCGGCCACTAAGGCCCTTTGAGATGTCTGCCCGACCAACCCTCCTATCCCTCCTGCAAACAATATTAAAATGAGTATAATTGAATTTTGCTATTTTATTACGGAATACCACTTAAGGGGTTGGACCACCTTATAAAATAGCATTTATTGGTAATACTTGAGCAAGTGCTTTGAGTTCCACAACCTCTCTACGTCCTTGCCCTTCAGCGTCTTTAGCTTCTAGCTGCCAGGTCAGACCACGACCGAGACTATGTATGAACCCTCCCATCTCTTTGCTAACTTGCCTCTCTCTAAGGGTTTGTTGGCTTCACGTTGTCGGAGTACGTAGTCGCTGACCTAGAAGTAACGGGATCGGGCTCTCTTGTCATGATATGCCTTGGTTTGCTTCTGGTAATTCTTGGCACGGACAATGGCGGCTTCTCATCTTTCGTCAATGAGATAGAGGTTGGTTCGATGATTCTCTTCATTGCGCTCTAGGTCATACTCTTCGATTCGGGGAGGTCGAAATGATGACATCCGCAGGGGTTCGAGCCTCGAAGCCGTAGCATAGCGAGAATGGGATCTCGCTAGTCGTCCTTCGCGGTGTGGTGCGGTATGCCCATAAAATTGCTTCCAAGTTTTCGACCCATGCCTCCCCTCCCCCCGCAGCCTCGAGGGTGTTCTTTAGGTCATCCACTATTGTGTGGTTGGCATTTTCCACTTGGCCATTCGCTTTGGGGTAGGCCACTACTACTTGACTATGAGTGATGTGCCATTCATCATAGAACTGGTTGAACTCCCTTCCTTCGAATTGGCGGTCGTAGTTAGAGATGATCTGCATCAGTACGCCAAAGCGACATAATATGTTCAAGTAGATGAATTGCTTGCAACGAGTGCTTGTAATGCTGGCTAGGGGTTCTGCTTCCACCCACTTTGTGAAGTAGTTCACCACCAATGACATACTTCCTTTTCCTCGAGCCCATGGGTAGGGCTCTCACGATGTCAATACCCCACCTTGAGAAGGGGATCACTGAGTTGATTGGGGTGTAGTTTGTGGCGGGTCGGCCTGGGCCGACATGGAACTATTGGCATGTCGAGCAACTCCGTGCATAGCCTGCGCACTCCTTCACCTTCTTGGGAAAAAAAATAACCTTGGAGTATGGTCCTCTAGGCCATGGTGTATGTTCCTTGGTGAGTTGTACAGGTGCCTTCGTGGATCTCTTCAATGACTGCTCGGGCTTCATCTGGTATAAGCACCGTAGGAGAGCCCCGTTGTAGGATCTCTTGTATAAAACGTCCCTAATGAGCTCATATGTGGGAGCCCGCCTCTTGGCTGCCTTGGCGTCAATCTCATCGGGAGGTAGAGTACCCTGTTCTTTTGTATTGCATGAGGTGGTCCAACCAACAAGGAGGTCAGCTCTGTATGGGTAGGATCGGATATGCTTCTAAATTTGACCTTTGGAGGTCATCTATTCCCGAAACTTTGGAGATGTGCTCTTGAGCTCCTTGGCTGAGCTTGGAGAACATGTTTGCTTCTGAGTTCTGCTCCCTCGGTGCGTGTAGGATCTCGTACTAGGCTAGCCGCCCTAAGACCCAAAGTACCATATCGCGGTACCTGATCATTCTTTCTTCATAGGCCTCAAACTCCCTAGAGACTTGGTCGACCACCAACTTGGAGTTGCATCGGATCTTCAGTTTTTCAGCCCTCATGCTAAATGCGAGTTGGAGGCCGCACAGTAGTGCCTTGTACTTGGCTTCATTGTTAGACAGCTTGAAATGCAAGCGGAGGGCGTTATAGGCTCGGAAACCCTCTGGGTCACGAGGACGACCCTACATCCGCATGCCTTGGTGCTCGAGGATCCATCAGTGGTTAAGGTCCACCACTCTTCCTCCTCACTTCTTTGTAATATGCGTATCATGTCCAATGCATAATATTTAGTTTTCAATTATGCACTTTATATTTATGCCTTAGAAAAGCATATTTTGGAAATTATTTTAATTCGTTAAGATATTGGATTTTAGCATATTGCGTATATAGTAGTACATAAGGTTTAGTATAACTATGGTAGTGCCTAAAGATTAGCACATTAAGTTCAAAAGTTCATCTGTCCTTAAAGCTCCTTTTCAAACTGTGTACATCAAAGTTTTGAATAAGCCCTTCAAGACAATTATGCTATAATGTGAAAATGCACGACCTGGGGAAAGTTTCTTGGGAAGAAAACTAGAAAGCCAATGTGCTATTGGTTCCCTTGGAATCCTACTCTGTCTAAGGAGTTGGTTTTTAATGAGGCTTTGTCCCGACCAACTTTCCTGGAGTATGCTTGAGAATTACATGTCATGTTAATTGCATAATTTGTTTTGTTTTTCATAAATCTATGCCGATGTGATTGTACAATTTTTAGTTAATAAAGGAGTAACCACAACATCCTTATTTTAATTAAGATTGTATGTCAAAATTTTCCAAATCGCAGAAAATTTAGGCATAAATTGTGATTAATTATATGTAATATAATAAAATTTAGCCCATAGGAAATTTTGTTATATTTGTATGATAATTAGGATAAAAATACCAAGCTATGATCATAATTTAACTCACATGCAATTATGTGCCAGCATATAGTTTTTGGTAGCTTTTATCTTTGAGAATAGAAATTCAATCTTGTACCCATCTCATTTCTATTCTAAAGTTTTCTAAGGTCCTTTTTGCATAAAAATTTAGCCCACAAGCAATTTTTATGGCATTTGGATCTACGACATGCATCATTTACATTGGTAATGTATGCGATTCAGTTCTTTCTATGTCTCAAAATAATTCTAATCCAAACCTTTTACCTTTACAACATCTCAATCCGTTACCACACAGATTTGAACATCGAAGTTCCAGAACTTAGGGGCGACAACTATAAGATATGTAAAGAAAGAATTATTCTTAATTTAGAGTGGAAGGATTTGGACTTTCCTATCCATAACGAGAAACCACCAGACACGATCCCCACTAAAGACAGTACCCATGATGACATTGCGCTATATGAGTGATGAGATAGATCCAATCAGCTCAGTACAATGTACATCAAGGCGAAAATATCTAATGGGATTAGGGGTTCCGTTAGTGAGAAGCATAAGGATGTCCGAGCATTGCTCAAGGCTATTGATGTCTATAATGATGAGTGAAAATATGGGTGTAAATTGTCGTTCCGCTGAGGATTGGGGCTATGGCACGTAATTGTATGAATTAAGAATACTAGACACTAGAATATGTGAATCAACTAGAATCCAAGCAACGGATAACTGAATGATGGAAATTAAAAGAAATAAATTGACTAAGGAATTAACTGTATGATAAGGAAATGGGTCAGATGAGGGGAATTGTAATCTTGATGTTCTAACAATCTCAGAATTAGGGAAGGAAAAATTAACCTAGGGATTTATGGGCAATGCACATAAGAATTCAATTCAGCTACTTTCGTAATCAATAAACAGAATTAGGCTACAATTGCCCCACTGTCGTGATGCATCAATCATAACCTTAAACACCTAAGCATTGTAAGCCTCCAAAATTACCCCTATTCTCATAGTAGGAAAATTAGGTTGAAATTGGTAAGGCTCAAGGTCTCCATCCAACTTTCGTTGTAATGAATCCCTCTCCTGGACTAGCAATTAATTGTGGCCATCAATCAATAACAAGTAGAAAGCGATCCCCAAATCAACATAAACCCTAGGTAAAAGATTCAATCCCTTTATGCAATAATCACAAATTGAACATCAAGATTAATAATAACACCCTAATCCAAACCCATAAGCGAATTACTCACGCATGATTGAAGTAAACAAAGCAAAGCAAGAATTAAATACTGAAATCATAGCTGCAAAATTAAAGAATAAAAAGGAAAACTTTACTAACAATTCTTGAGAGCAATTCCAATCCAAACAATGATTCCAAGCTTGTAACCGAATTCAATGATGCAAATCTGCTCTATTCTATGCTATGGAAAACTCTAAGGAAGGGAAAATTTGCACTAAACTAAACTAGGGCTCGGAATGTGCCAAAAATACAGAAAACGCGGAATAAATACTAGACAGCAGCCGGGTCACGGCTACCATCACGGCCGGGATCGGGACCGTGATGTGCCGCGGCCCACTGCTGTCCGCGGTGGAGGTCATGGCCGCCATCACGGCCGTGAGGCGGCCTCCTGGTCCACTTCCGACTCCCTTCGTGCTCCGTTGCTCCTTTTCGTCCCGGGGTAGATTCCTTATGTCTCAAAAACTTGTCCGAGATAACCGAAAATCCTTCCTTTGCTCCTCATTTGCGAATAAACTAAGATTGATCAAATGTAACACACAAACGAGCCTTAAATGTATCAAGGTAAAGGAAATAAGCAACAAAACTATTGAATCGTGGGGCAAATAATGGTGTAAACTCATGTGTATCAGCTCTTGACGACCAGTTCGTCACTTCAGAAAAGGCTTTAGCAAGCACCCTCATCATTAGATTCTCCTCTCCCCATCTCACTTCCGTCAAAGGTGTGCGTGAGCACATCATGGAATTGCGAGACATTGTGGCTCAACTTAAGACTCTTGGGGTAGATATGTCAGATGACTTTGTTGTGTGTTATGCTACCATTACCGTATGGACCTTTTAAAATCTCTTATAACACACATAAGGAAAAATGATCCATAAATGATTAAATGACCATGTGTGTTCAAGAAGAAGGAATATTGGTGATGGAAATGGGTAAAAGTGCCATGTTGGCTACGACACGTGATAAGTCTAGATTTGGAAAATCTCGAGGTTCCACTTCTAAGGCTAAGGGGAACTGAAATATTCCACCTCAAGCTGATATAAAGAAGGTGCATAAGTGTTTCTTTTGTAAAAAGAAGGGACACATGAAGAAAGATTGCACCAAGTACAAAAAGTGGATCGAGAAGAAAGGTAATCTATCCTCATTCGTTTGTTATGAATCTAATATGTCTGAAGTTAATGCTAATACTTGGTGGATTGATTCTGGTTGAACAATCCACATTGCAAACTCTTTACAGGGAATGCAATATATGAGGAAGCCAGTGGGAAGTGAATGAACCATTTTATCAGGAAACAATATAGGGTCACAAGTGGAAGCCATTGGAACATGCAAGCTGGTTTTAAGTAGTGGTTTTGTTTTGGTTTTAATTTTCAAGACAAGCGTTTTGATATTTTTAATAAATCAACCTGTGTTGGATACGGTACAATGTCTGATGGTCTTTATCGTTTATATTTACAAAACAATGCCACTTATAGTTCTTTGCATGTTCGTTCTGGTTCCAAAAGATCAAGTTTTAGTGAGAACTCCTCCATGTTATAGCATCGGAGATTAGGTCATATCTCCCTTGAACGTATAAAGAGATTAGTAAATGATGGGGTACTTAGTACTCTTGATTATACTGATTTTGAGATTTGTATAGACTGTATTAAGGGAAAACAGACAAACAAGTCTAAGAAAGGTGCCAAAAGGAATTCAAGCATATTGGAAATCATACACACTGACATTTGCTGTCCAGATATTGATATGCCAGGTCAGAAGTATTTCATCACCATCATTGATGATTACTCGAGATTTACTTATGTGTATTTGATTCATAATAAAAATGAAGCATTGATGCCTTCAAGTCTTTTAAGGCTGAAGTTGAGAACCAATGTAGGAAACAAATATAGATAGTAAGATTCAACAGAGGTGGTGAATACTATGTTAGGCTGATATATTTTCTAAGTTTCTTCAAGAACATGGGATTGTTGCCCAATACACCATGCCTGGTTCTCCAGACCAAAATGGTGTTGCTGAAAGAAGAAATTGAACACTTATTGACATAGTGCGAAGTATGCTTAGCAACTCAAAACTTCCTAAGTTCTTATGGACCGAAGCACTTAAGACAGCTACATATATATTAAATCGTGTTCCAAGGCTATCCCAAAGACACCATTTGAGTTATTTAAAGGTTGGAAACCGAGTTTGCAATATATGCGTGTTTGGGGATGCCTGTCTGATGTAAGGATATATAACCCACAAGTAAAGAAGTTGGACCCAAGGACTATTAGTGGTTTATTTATTAGATATACACAGTCCTCCAAGAGGTACATATTTTACTGTCCATCTCATTCAGCTAGAATTGTGGAATCAAGAAATGCTAAGTTTCTTGAAGATGACATGATTAGTGGGAATGATAGGTTCAATGATTTGATTTCTAATCATGATCATATTAAATCATGTCCTTCTACGTCATCGAATATGTTGATAATAGTTTCAAGTAACCCTCAAGCTCAAGCGGGTATTGAGCAACCTATTGAAGAAATTAAACGAAATACTGATATTATTCCAACATATCAACCAATTCAAGAAATTCCTGAAGCGGTAGTTGAACCACTAACTTCTCAAGGAAATGTTAGTTCAACATTCAGGCGATCTATTCGAGAAAAAATACCGGAAATTCCTAGTGATTATATAATGTATCTGCAAAAGTATAATGTTGGAGCTGAAAATGATCCATAAACATTTTCACAACCCATAAATTGTAAAGATTCAGATTTATGGTATGAAGCCATGAAGGAAGAAATGAGTTCCATGCGGAACAATGGAGTTTGGAACCTTGTTGAGTTGCCTAATGGGGCCAAGGCCATTGGCTGTAAATGGGTCTATAAGACTAAAAATGACTCATTAGGCAACATCGAGTGATACAAAGCTAGGCTCGTTGCTAATGGGTTTACTCAAAAAGAAGGAATCGACTACACGGGGACCTTTTCTCCTGTATCAAAGAAAGATTCACTTAATGGTTGCACATTTCAATCATGAATTGCAACAAATGGATGTGAAAATGGAATTCCTTATTGGTGATCTAGAAGATGTGGTTTATATGAAACAACCTGAAGAATTCTCTTCTAGTGAAGGTGAACATTTGATTTGCAAACTCAAAAAGTCCATTTATGGTTTGAAACAAGCTTCCCGCCAATGATATATCAAGTTTGACGGAGTCATTTCATCATATGGTTTTGTTGAAAGTCTCTTAGATCATTGCATATATCAGAAGACAAGTGGGAGTAAAATTTGTTTTCTTGTTTTATATGTGGATGATATTTTACTTGCAACAAATGATAAGGGGGTGTTGCACGAGGTTAAACAATTTCTTTCTAAGAACTTTGATATAAAAGATATGGGCGAAGCATCTTATGTCATTGGCATAAAGATCCATAGAGATAGATCTCAAGGCATTCTGGGGCTATCGTAGGAAACCTATAAGATCTCAAGGCCATTGGCTGTAAATGGGTCTATAAGACTAAAAATGACTCATTAGGCAACATCGAGTGATACAAAGCTAGGCTCGTTGCTAATGGGTTTACTCAAAAAGAAGGAATCGACTACACGGAGACCTTTTCTCCTGTATCAAAGAAAGATTCACTTAATGGTTGCACATTTCAATCTTGAATTGCAACAAATGGATGTGAAAACGGAATTCCTTATTGGTGATCTAGAAGATGTGGTTTATATGAAAAAACATGAAGGATTCTCTTCTAGTGAAGGTGAACATTTGATTTGCAAACTCAAAATGTCCATTTATGGTTTGAAACAAGCTTCCCGCCAATGATATATCAAGTTTGACGGAGTCATTTCATCATATGGTTTTGTTGAAAGTCTCTTAGATCATTGCATATATCAGAAGACAAGTGGGAGTAAAATTTGTTTTCTTGTTTTATATGTGGATGATATTCTACTTGCAACAAATGATAAGGGGGTGTTGCACGAGGTTAAACAATTTCTTTCTAAGAACTTTGATATGAAAGATATGGGCGAAAGGGTAGACATTGTTATTTTTTTAAAGAAATAATAAATATAAAATTGAAAAAAAAAAAGAAGATCGAAGCTATTAGCATATTTTTGAAATGCTAATTAGATAACGTTTCAAAAGGCATTTTTATGTTAGGTTGATTTTTTTTAATAAACCAAACAATGCTTATTTGTAACAAAAATAAGTTATAAGCACACAAATAAACTCTGTCAACACACTTATAATTTTTTGGTGGATCATCACACAAGAATATATGGCATTTCTATATATGTTAAAACTTTTTGGTACCTCTAAATTATTTTTTATTTTTTACACCAATAATTACGAAATATCTCTCAATTGATATACAATTTTTTGACGAATTTAACCAACTTTAGCAATTTATCTAGCAAGTATTTGGTAACTAGCGAATTGGCCATGAAAACATTATATTGCTCCAAATAACATTTTACCATTAGCAAAATAATTTTTTTTAATAGTCTTTTATCCCCATATAAGAAACCTTTAAAAAAAATTAAATAGATAAAAACTTATCAATGAGATATAATTGCAAGAGTTTTATTTGTACTAAAAAAATGAATTTTAACAGAACAAATAATTGTTAATAGACAAATAAATTCAATAATAGTAATCATAATAATCATAATAATAATAGGTTTAAGCACTCCAATCTCATCACAAGTTTAAGTTGTTGGAAAAATAGCACTAAAATGGCATTTTAAGTGGCCATTTTGTGGTATAAATATATGTAGAGTCCACATCCGATTTAGGTCGGGTCAAATTGGATTCGGATTCTTCGTAGTAAGACGAAGAGATCGATATATTATACGCTCAAAATGGATAATGGGTGAATGAGAAATTGGTTCTCAAAGTAGACCCATTTGAGATGGAATTTTAAGTGAGGAAAAGCTTATGAGCTTTGTCCCACATTGGTTGGGAATGAGGATTTGCCCCACTATAAATACAAGAGTCTTTTTAAGGCTAATTGACTTGTATGGCATAAATGCTCTCTCTCGCGCGCAGGGGGGGTGCAAATCAAATCCCAAAATGAGTTCGAAAAGGCTTGAACTTGTGTGCGCCGGCACCTGCGGGCACGAATGTCGTCCGGAAAAGTGGCTGGCCTTGCTGGCTACATTATGCCAAAAATCCGAACGAGTTTTCCATCACAGACCACATGAGATCAAACTGATCTCTCGTTCGAGACATCAATCCACATCGAACTTCAGCGGAGTCGACCTCTCGAAGGTCGTTCGCGTGCGAGTGCGATGTCGCGCGGCCCGGGCTGGCGCGCGTGTCCGAAGTCTCGCTTCCGGCATGATGTCTCGAAGCTTTCATTTCTCGATGTCTCGCGGCACGGCGATGTTTCGATGGTTCACAGTTTGGACCATGTCTCGCACTGCGACTCCAGTAACCTCTCGAACGCGACGGTTCACCTACTGTGTCCGTTTAGAAATGACTCTTGATATTACGGAATTAATTTGATTAATTCCAATCATTTTCAGAGTTATTTCATGAATAATGAGACTTGGTAGTGGGTGTAAATGTTGGTTAATGGCAGAATTAAATTTCTGCTAAGTGGGAGGATGTTACAAAATGGATTATCAATGCCATGATTAATGCTATGATCCACTCTCCTCTACTATATATTCGTTGTGAGCAGCAGGTTTGAAACACACCAAGAACACACGGCATACACTGCTTTCTCCTCAAAACTCTGCTCACATTTCCTTCTAGCCACCTGCGTTGAACCCACATTTCTAGTTCGCCGGATCCAAGTTCGTGTGCTCGAACGATTGGATCGTAGTACGTTTTATCCTGGGAAACCTAGACCGCAACGCTCCAGCACCCCGGGAGGCGGTAAATAAGGTTTTAAGGACAGTGACAACACGACTCGTGCTTACCACTACCCCATAGTCCGTTATACATCGTCCCTTATTCCAGGTTTATCTAACCTTTGTCGTAGGTTTAAATTCCTGGAATTTTCTCT
>CM008343.1:28641296-28652732 GCA_002525835.2 Ipomoea batatas
ATTCTTCATTTTTGCCAATATGCCCAACGGCCCATACGGCTATACCTGATACCAAACTGGCAATTAGCAAATTGTAGAACTCCTCACTGGCTCACTACTCACAAGAGTCACAACTCACAAACTCACAACTCACATTCATAAATGATAATTCATAAACAAATTCAAGTATTCAACAAAGCATATACAAGAAGATTAAAATAAAATTAGATAAATTAGGATTTAGGGCAAAAGTTAAATTAGGGCTAAATCTGAACCTGAGAGGAGAAAAGAGGTGATGCCGTGCTGAGCGGTGTTACCGGTGACCGTTACTGCGGCGAGCCGGACATCGATACTCCGGTAGAAAGTAGGAAGGGACGAGAGTCGAGAGAAGTAGTGAGGAGTGAGGATGCGACGAGCGAGAGAGCCAGAGAACTGAGAGAAGTGATGAGCAACTCTGCGATCTAAACTATAAAATAAGAAAAATAAAAAAAATTATATTTATATACAGCCCCAAAACGACGTCGTTTTGGGGCTTTATATTTTTGGCAGTGGGGCAGTTGCCCCCACTACCCCTAGGGCAACTCCGTCACTGCCTGTTATTCTTGCTACCAATGTTGAGACACATGTGGTTGCTGGTGAAAGGGTTTTATTTGACGCCAACTTGAGGCAAATGCTAATAGAGGACCAATTTGACTTAAATTCCAATAGTTAAAGGATTAGTTTGGGTGCAATTAAAAGTCATGTGGTCAATTTTAGAAATGGCAATAGTCTGAGGACTATTAATGTATATTCTTGTTTAGCACTATTTTAGAAATGACATTTCTAGAATAACACTTATTTCGATTATTAGCTATTAGATATAATTTGGTATATTTCTTGTTTAGATTGATTGTGGTACTCAGTTCTTTATCATTTGGTAATAGCTAATAATGGAAATAAGTGCATTTGAACACATATTAAGAAGTCACATAACGCATAATGGATATTTGCAAGTGCATTGGAGGATAAAGCATTGAATTTGCTGGTGTAAAGTTTAAATTGACATACAAGTTCAAGTCCAACTGGATCAAGAGGTTGACAACACTATACAAATTGTGGAATTTGATGCCACATTTACTATACATCTTGATTCAAAGTGTAGAGGAGGAAATAAGGAAGGAGGATGATGCATGCTGGAAAGTCTTATTTTATTATATTACATAGTTTAGATATTAATAAATTACTAAATAGTTATTGAACTTATTACTATTAGTCTTTGAATTAGTTTAGGTATATTAATTATTTAGAAACTACGAATTACTTATTCGTAGTTTAGGAACCTTTGTAATCAACCTTATAAAAGTGAGTATTATTTGTACCCAGTGTTTTCTTCTCTTTTCCTATTCCAACTATTAGTCTTTCTTCCTTTTTCTTTATGTTTTCATGCCCGTGACGTTAAGAACATAACATTTTGGTTTCGTTGCTGTCGTCATGGGAATCACTCAATTGGAGCTTGAAGCTCTTAGAGAAATAACGACTAAGCTAGATCACGTAGCCAAAAAGCTACGCCAACATGCTGATGACCTGAAGTACTGGCGTCCATCAATTCCCTCAGGAATTCAGCAAACAGATGATGATGATACTTCCCTAGAATCATCCACAATCATTGTTGACCACCCACATGTGGAGATAGCGCCAATGCAAGCTACTATTTTAGCTGATCAGCCTTATGTTGGTTCAACACAAATGGCTATTAACTCTTCTGAAATTGAGGTTGAGCTCTTTCAAAAATCTGTCCTATGCGTTTGAGGGTTTTTTCACCACTCTCCAACCCCATCTCATTTAAGGGTTGTGTCATATGGTATTGGTCAGTCTTCATCTTTGGTGTCTCCCTCATCATCCAGTGTTGTTGTTCCAACTAACTCCTTCAAAGGATGTCCAAGTTTGGGGTCTTCCTCACCATTGTTCACTCCTCTATTAATCTGTAGAATGCCACTCGGAGCATTTCCATTTGCACGTCTTTTGGGGTGGCTATTTAATCGTGGGAGGTGTTGGCTACTTGCTGACAAGGTTATCAAGCTTGAGGACAAGCTTGTGGTCCAAGAGGGGAGTAATGATGCATGCTAGAAAGTCTTATTTTATCGACTATAGCTAAATTTACAAATTGGTCCTCGACTTATGATTTCAACCAATAACATCCTTGACTTTGCAATTTTTACCTAATTTAGTCCTCCGTTAATGAGCCCGTCAAATGGCCGTGAAACACAGGGATAGTCTAGTAATTTCACATTGTTCCCGCCTTCTCCCTTAACCTGTTTCGCTAAGTAGACTATGAACGCCAAAATCCCCAAATTAGAAAACCTAATTTGATAAAAGCTCTTCGTCGACATCTCTTGGACTATATGGAGTGGGTAGGAGCGCAAGGTCGTATTAACGATGGAAGCAGTTGTCCAGGTATGTTTTCTCTGCGTCATTCAAATTCGAAATTATGTAAATGATTTTGTGAACACTTTAATTTATATATGGTGACTGTCAATGGTGGTTGGGACTATGGGGACCAGTGGGGGACCAGTTGGTAGTTTTATTGATGAATGTGATGTTTATATGTGTTCTTTTTTTTTTTTTGTCTGTAAAGTTGGCTTTAAGCATGGGACCAGTGGGTAGTCCCATTATTCAAATAAGAATAGGGACCATGCACTTGCTTTCTGAACCTTTTAGAAACTATTTACTGTATTACTTTAATTGTGATTCTAATTGTGTTTGATATTGTGGTGGGTTATTTAAGTGTTTTACTGTACTGTACTTGACTGTTAGTGCATTATTTAAGTGCATTATTTGACTCAGTAGATGGGTACATATCCTGTCTGAAGTTAAGATATGGGGGCAGAATATAGCAAAGTAAGCCACCTAGATATCTAGAAGGTAGAGTGAAATGCTTTGCAGATACGAATTCAGATGAGTGGGGCATGATGACATTAAAGGAAAAGGTGTATGTATTGGTATATAAGGAGGAAGGCATTAGTTTATTTAGTTTGACTGATAATGGGTTAATAGAGTTGCTTACAGATGAGGATGCCTGTGCCCTAGTAAACTATGTTGTTAGACCAAAGTTAGTAGAGATATGGGTGGTGTTAGGGGTGGTTGGAAATGATGAAGAAAATAATGGTGAAGCTGAAATCAGTGCAGATGAGGGTGATGGTGATTCTGATTGGATGACGGGGGATTATGCAAATGAGTTATCTGACAGTGAGTTTGAGATTGAGCAAACTGATGTAGATGACTTAGACTTTTTCAATTTCATTTATCCAAATGTTGAGTATGGAGGTGATGAGGGTGGTGAGGGTGATGGAGTTGAAGAACATGATGAAATTAATCCAAAATATATCAATCCTGAGACCTATTTCTCTGGCAGTGAAGGGGAGGGAAGTGAGGGAAATGTGAGAGCTGAGGAAAATGATAGGGAGCCTGATGAGGGAAATGGGAGGGAGTCTGATGCTCATAGAATAGTTTTGCCATCTCCATTGTGGGTTGGGAAAACTTTTTTGACCAAAGGACAATTGTGTGTAACCAAGTGTGTGCAAGAGAGCAGTAACTGGAGGGTGAACTGTAGAAGAGATGTAGATGAGCAGTGTTGGAAAATAACTGTTTTATCTTATGAACACAATGACTGTCCATGGGTTCTTGAAAACAAATTGGTGATTGTATCACTAATTGCAAAAAGGTGGAAAAATCAAATTGTATGTAATAATGAATGGAAAACAAGTGAATTTAGAAAGAAGGTATGCTACTCAAGATCACCATGACTTAACTATTAGGCAAGCATACAAGGTTATGGCTATGGCTAAGAAGGCAACCAAGGGTGAATTAGAAGACAACTTTAACAAAATTTGGAATTATTGCATGCAGATACAAAAAAGAAATCCAAACACAAGTTGTTTTACCAAATTATCTGATTTAACATATGAGGGGGGAAAGCAGAGATTGCTTAGAGTATATATATGTTGGGAGGCTTGCAGAGAGGGTTTTAAGCATTGTAGGCCACTAGTTGGTGTTGATGGATGTCATCTTAGAGGAAAAGTAGGGGGTATGATGCTTATTGCCATTGGTGTTGATGCTAATGATAGCATATTTCCAATTGCATATGCTATAGTAGAAGGGGAGAATAAAGACTCTTGGTGTTGCTTCTTGGAGCTATTAAAGAGAGATATTGGGATAGTTCACATGGGCCAAGAGAATTACACCTTCATGTCTGACAAGTAAAAATGCCTAATCCCAGCTTTTGAGGAGGTTTTACCTTTGGTTAGTCATAGGTACTATGTAAGACACTTGCATGGAAATACGCAAGTTGCTGGATTTGGTGGGTTACAAATTAAAGATGCACTTTAGACAGCAGCAAGGGCTACAACTGTCAGCACTTTAGAGATGCTATGAAAGAGTTAAGAGATCTAGACAGTGGGGCTTTTCAATGGTTGAATGATAAACACCCAAGTGAGTGGTCTAGATCTCATTTTAATACAAATGCCATATCTGATATGCTTGTCAACAACATATGTGAGTCCTTCAATGCTATGATAAAAGATGCAAGGGACAGTCCATTAATCAATTGCTTGGAGATAGTGAGAAAACAAATAATGATTAGGCTGTTTAAGTGTAGAAAGAAGGCTGCTCAATGATCAGGGCCAATCTGTCCAGGTATAGTCAAGAAAATATTAATTTTTGAGAAGCAAGCTAGAGGTTATTGGGGGTATCAAAGTGATGAACACTTGTTTGAAGTAACAGGGTCATATGATCAACACCAAGTTGACTTGAGAGCAAGAACATGCTCTTGTAGGAAATGGGATCTCACAAGGATATCTTGTAGGCATGTTATTTGTGCCATTTAATTGAAACAAGGAAAGAGGCCTATATTTCAGTATGTGCATCCATGTTACACACTAGATAAGTATGTGAAAACTTATGGAGGATCAATTTACCCAATGGCTGGGCTTTCTGAGTGGCCACATAGTGATAGACAACCTCCAGCACCTCCACTTGTCACTACTAAAGTTGGGAGACCCAAAAAACTTAGAATCAGATCAGCTCGAGAAGCAACTAAGGGGAAAAGTTCTTCTAAAGGGCAGAGTTCAATTAAGAGATAGTCTAGGAAGCATGTGTCCTTTCACTGCAACATATGTAAACAAAAGGGCCATAACAGTAGGAAGTGCCCTGATAACCAGCTGCTACAAACATAATTGTGCAAGTATGAGAACAACTTTGAAATTATTAAAGTATTACTGATGAACATTAGCTAGAATTATTTGTTTTACTTTTATGGCTTCTTTGCAGAACCAATTAGGTGTTGAGGTGGTTGAAGGAGTTTAAATTGATCAAGTCACTCTTCCAGAAGAGATACCAATTAACACACAACCTGAGTATGCTAGTGATATTGATACCATTCCAGTAGACATTCAGATTCAAGATGAATCCCATGCCCTTGCTTGTGGTTTTGAAATTCCTGTTGAAGTAGTTCATGTATAAACTACAGACATCCTAGGTGCAATTTAATTATAATAGCCCTTTAATGGTTTTAGTTAATGCTAAACTCTCATGCTTGTTAATTTGGAATTGTTTAAGTCAAAGCTTAAACATTGGAGATGAGATAATTGCTCATGTTGTCAAGCCTAGTTATGGACCACCACCAAAAAAGATGAAGACCATCAACTTTGGCAAAGGGAAGCAAGTAACTGAATCTCATGGCAAAGCTAAAGGGAAAAAGTCTTTGGGGCTTACAAAAGCAAGAACACAGTTGACTAGGAAATACAGAACAAGATCCTCAATGGTTTGCCAAGTCCATGTATGTTGGATATGAAAAGGATCCAATTAACATTGACTAGGCAGTGTTATTAGCTTTACATTTTTTGTATTATATTTGCCAAGCAAACTGTAATTAGCTTTGGTGTTTTTTTATTACATATTTGCCATGCTAAATGACTGTTATTAGCTTTGGCTGGCAGATTTGGGTGTATTTTGATAAATTTTTGGGTGTCTCATTTGGTGTATTTTGTCTATAAACCCAATTGTAGTGAAAATCTCCACTTGTTTCATGAAATTGTCCTTTTTATGGCCACTCAAATTGTTCAGTAACATTTCGTAGAATATACAAACACTACATTATTGACATCATAAATTGACCATTCATTAAAACCAAGTGAAATTGATAGGGAGGTTAAACTCTAGATAGAAGTATATATGATGAGGCCATTCAAGATCTCTAAAATACATTTCTCTACTTTTCAGAGTCATCATCATCAAATATTCTCAATTTGTTTACCTCAAGCAAAAACTAGTATGTTGGGATGAGTCATCATCATAAAATATATACAACTAATTTACTTCGGGCAAATTATCATGATCTGATTCACTTCTAACTTTCAATAAACACATGCATTTTAAATAATTATATTATGTATCACTTTCTGACATGATCATAAAGTATTTTTTTATTGGATAACATAACACTAAAGATAGAAATTTAAGACTTCTTTCATGAGTCATAAGTCACCCAAAAATTAATCCCCATATGAGGTCTTCCAGACCTTTATTAGAAAAACAGTCCAATGACTAGACACATTGTCAAGTAGAGAAGGTTTAGAACACAAAGAGTATATTCTCACAAAACTAAGGGTGTGTTTGGTTAGCACATGGGAATATGAATCGGAATGAAAATAAAATACTTGATAATGGTAATTAATGAATTTTGGTGAAAGTTTTGCATATTTGGTAGTAGGGTGGAATTGAAATAATTACCAATATTGATGTTTGGTTGTATATGACCGACCCTATAATGAAAATAAATGTTTTAAAAATATGAAAACAAATAATCAAAGCAATTGATCCTAATATAATGACATCCAAAGCATCAATATGAACAAAACCAAAATTTAAAAGTACTAATCCAAACTTAAAAGTTAGATTACGATGGAATGATATACCCCTTTTTAATTAAGGAATGAAATTTTTAATTGAAGGGTAATCATTAATCAAAACCTATACTTGTGTTTTAAAAAGTTATCAACCAAACACTAACTACGATTTTGATTTCCATTCTTAATGTGTAAACCCATGAACCAAACACACCCAAAATCAATGACACTCAAAATTAAACACTTATTATAATTTTGTTCTGTACTACTAATGGAGTATAATGTAGCTCAAAAGGCTATTGGAGTCATTTTATTAATTTTGTCTTTGTAATATTTTGCTTACAGAGTTTCACTTGTGAAATAATATTTATTGTACTGGTCATATTCAAGAGACAGATTCAACATCCTAATTAAGTCTCAGATATAGTCAGTATGACAATTTATTGATCATAACAATCCTTCAGAGATTGACATATGATTTATGAATTTTTTGATCAAATATTCACTCTCAAGGTTTTGGTAAAATGGGAAACATAAAAATTGGGGATTATAATAATCTTTAAATCTCAAGATATGAACGAGGTAAATTCTAATATTCAGACTCATGTCACATGATTGTTATAACAAATTAAACAACCAATAGGTTTAGGTTTGGACAAACAACAATTGACTTTTGAGGGAGTACCAAGTCAGTTTTATTTGGGAGACGTATAAATTGTCCTAGTGTGTGTTATCCTATAAGAGTTAATACCTCCAATGGTCCTCCAAGTATTAGCGATTTACCAGGTGTGGTCCATCGTCTTTAAAATGACCACTAGACATCCTCCAAGTTTTAAAAAATTACCACCCGTAGTCCTCAGTTAATTTTTCTGTCAAAAGAGCGTTAAGTTGGAGGGCAAACTTGTCATTTTACCAAGTGAAAACACTGACTAGTCAAAATCAGTCCTTAGGACTGCTCTTCTTCCCCGCCACGCCCCCAAAATCCATTTCTCCTTGTCGAGCTCTCTCTGTTCCTATGGCGGCGACCATGGGAAACGCGCTGCTAAAGCACCTAAGAGTGGAAGTCAATACACTATGAAACCCCTAATCCTAGGAGCTCATTTTTCGGCTGATCGAACTGAGCAGTCATTTCTACGAGGAAGCAAGAGGCTCCTTCCTTGATAAATCCGAAGTCACCGACCGCGTCATCACCGTCGTCAAGAACTTTTAGAAAGTCGATCCCACTAAGGTTACGCCCAATGCTCATTTCCAAAAAGATCTCGGTTTAAATAGTTTGGAGACTGTGGAGATTGTAATGGCCTTTGAAGAAGAGTTCGGCCGGTTTGAGGTTCCCGACTATGAAACAGACAAGATCAATTCAATCAATCTTGCTGTTGACTTCATTGCATCCCACCCACAGGCAAAATAAGGAAACAAGAAACTCCATTCACTTTCCTTGATCATTAGTTTCTGTTGTAGCGTGGTTGAACTGTAGATCTGCTTACCTGGTCGAAGAATGCGCCGGAATTTTCCCCTGCTTTCGCGTCTGCACCTAGGTTTCATAATTTCTCTGCATGCAACAGCTGAATGCTTCGACGTTCGCTCCCAGGTGCGTTCTCTCTGAACATCTCGGCCACATCGGAGTTTCTTCTTAACTCGTCACCTTCCTTCTCGCTGGAAGCTAGATGGTTGCATACAATGAAAAAGTGTAAGAAATCTACTTGGCCACCTTTCTTGCTCGCTAACTATATCCCGTTAGATTTTCGTTTCCGTAACCCTCTTCTTTCAGGCGGGCGTTGGTACTTGGTAAGATCAGAAAGAAAAGGTGAAGATGGATAAAATGGGAATGATGAGATACAGAATTCTGAAAATAATGATGCCATAGAGATCAAGATTAGGACAATGTTCTGCCTCCAAACACCAACATTGCGAATAGATAAACGTGTTGGAGTTGGTGCATTGAATGAAGAAGTTACATTGGTTACTGGTGTTTTGGCAAGAGCATCAACCCCTTATCTTCCGTGGAAAAGCTTTGAGAGATGATAAGCAGCTTTCAGATTACGATGTGAATATGGTGACACTTCGCATCTGATTGTGACTACAACTTCTGATCCTGAAGAGTGTTCTTCTGATGAGTTCAACAATAGAGCTTTGAATCTATCTGAACAGCTCCCTATGATAACTCAGATGGTCTCTGCTTTACTCCTCTCTATATGAAATGCTGCTGCAAATATTGAGAGTGTAAATGAGTGGACTGCTGTTGCTTTACTCCTTTCTATATATGCTATGCATGTCGTCATATCATATGATCTCGTAGGTACATCTCTGGAAAGATTACGTTAAATTCAATTCTTTAAAACAAAAATTAAAATATTTAAGTGGAATGACAGCTTTGCCCTCAAATTTAACGCCCTTTTAATAGAAAACTTAACTGAGGACTACGGGTGGTAATTTTTTTAAACTTGAAGGACGTCTAGTGGTTGTTTTAAAGACGAGGGACCACAGCTGGTAAATCGCTAATAGTCGGAGGACCATTGGAGGTATTAACTCTATCCTATAATTAGTGCTATGAATTCGCCTTCTGGGCAAACATAATTTAAGGTTCAAGGTTATAGCTCCACTTAAAACATAAGATGTGACTTAAATTTAAAACATTTAGATTCATATTAAAAAATTGTTATTACAAGAACCAATGACCTTGTGATTAAGTGACATGTAGTTATTCTCCCAATTGGATAGATTCTCTTGACGGTTCACATCTCCATGAAGCATATCGCAGAGCATGAGCAAGGAGTTTCAAGGAAACAATTTCTAAGATAAATTAATGTTTCATATCAATTAGTGTTAGGATTATATTATAGTGTTATAGTTGGACTCTATCACTGTAGGTGTATTTACGTGTATTCCTATTCTATTGTATTCACTTCAGATATTCAATCCTCATCTGGTATCAGCTTCCCAGGTTTTTCTTGATTCTCATAGCTGAGCTACGCGACGATGGATCTGTTAACGTCTCTTCGGAACGTACTGTGACTGATCCTACCACGTCACCTCCCGTCGCCGGCAACTCTTTGTCTAGCGCTCACCATCTTGTTTCAATCAAGTTAACTGATGTGTAGTATTTTGCGGTGAGGGTGAATGTGAAGGTGGTAAAACGAAGAGTTAAACTCCTCGAGTGTCGTGTCTCTCAAGGATGGCGAATAGGAATCGAATTAGTGTGTTGGCATCTAAGAGGTTGAAGGAAAAGAGTTACAAGATTTGCTAAGGGTTGGATTCATTGGTAAGGAAGGGGAAGGTTGATAAAGGTTGTGTAAAATAAAGGTAAAGACGGAGATCGGGGCCTTAGGCTTCTCTATGTGGACTATCCTTGTATGGTTTCGTGAGCTAGAGATGTGGAATAGACTAGGGAGTTCATGGCACATCACCAAGTGGCGTCACACTTTGGACTACCACATCCTCATTCGGTTGGGGCATTTCATCGAACACTTTGTCTACCACTCCTCTCGGATCTTGTCCTTTCGGACTAAGAGCGAAGATGTGGGTGATCTAGGCTCGTGAGTGGCCGCTATCGCGCACACACTCACTTCCTTTGAGTTTGCTACCTAAGGTGCACACTTAGGCACAAAGCAATAATAAACATCATCCACACAAGATCATCATCCAACAATCACAAAGCTCACATTTAATCTAGCAATAATATTAAACATCCACATAGCTCTACCATGGGGCCACCAATCTCCTTTCTACTCTACTCTAACATGCTAAACATTAAATAGAAGCAATATAAACAAAGCAATAATATAAAAGATCAAACTTTAAATTGAAAGGAGAGAATTTATACCCAAGGAAGTTTGGATCTACATCTTCATCTTCAACCTAATCTAAATCTACTCTAATTAGAATTTGGAAAGGAAAATTGGATCTAAAACTATTGGGAGTCTCCTCCCCTACCTAAGCTATCTACTACCTAAAACTCATGCCCCAAAGGTCTGAAATAAGGAGCCTTATATAGGGGAAACAAAATAGGGGCAACATAGTAATTTTCCCACAGCAGGATTTTAGGGCTGATTTGGGGGTCTCGACGCGTCGAGCCCTGAAGACTCTTTTTCTGCGTTTCTTCCACACGCGTGGTGGAGGTCGTGGGGGCTCTCTGGAATGTTTCCACACCCCTCCACACGCGTGTGAGGCTTCGTGGGAGGCTCCTGCTTCATGGTTTCTCCATTTTCTGCTCCGTTTCGGCCTTAGGTCCTCCATTTGGCTGCAAAATAGCTTAAAAAGCATCTTCCAAGCTCTTGTTAGCGGTTTTGGTCACATTCGAGTCTTAACGCATGAAATCCTTATAAAATAGGTACTAAACCATACAATTATAGCCCTTAAATGACCCCTAAAATGAGCTATTCTTGGTGCTTATCAAAGCTTCCACACTTAAACCTTGCTTCTCCTCAAGCAAGCATACTTTTCTAAACACTAATCATATAAGCACCAAGGATAGTTCGTTCTCTCATTGTCAATGTATCAAGTGATGTGTAGGTGTTCGGAGTTGAGTGGGTGAAATTCCCTACACTATCTACCAAGACCACTAAGCTCATGCTGACCT
>CM008343.1:28653721-28663721 GCA_002525835.2 Ipomoea batatas
GAAGCAGGATTTTAGGGCTAATTTGGGGGTCTCGACGCGTCGAGCCCTGAAGACTCTTTTTCCGCGTTTCTTCCACACGCGTGGTGGAGGTCGTGGGGGCTCTCTGGAATGTTTCCACGCCCCTCCACACGCGTGTGAGGCTTCGTGGGAGGCTCCTGCTTCATGGTTTCTCCATTTTCTGCTCCGTTTCGGTCTTAGGTCCTCCGTTTGGCTGCAAAATAGCTTAAAAAGCATCTTCCAAGCTCTTGTTAGCGGTTTTGGTCACATTCGAGTCTTAACGCATGAAATCCTTATAAAATAGGTACTAAACCATACAATTATAGCCCTTAAATGAACCCTAAAATGAGCTATTCTTGGTGCTTATCATTAACGCACCGCAATTACCTATTTTGGAGGACCCAGCTGCTGCCGTTTCTCCGTGGCCAGAATTTTCTCGGCTACGTCGACGACTCCATCCCATATCTGGCGAATGAATCCCCTGCGACTGGAACTACTTCTGCTTCGTCTCTACCTCTCACAGCATCGCAGGTCGCATGGCGTCAGCAAGATCAAGCCATTCTGTCGATGCTTATCTCCTCGCTTTCTGAGGAGGTGATGCACCTGGCAATGGGTAAGACGACGTCTCGCCAGCTATGGATTTTCGTTGAGCAGTTTCTTGCCTCGGCGATGCGAGTTCGTGCTCTTTGGCTTCTCGGCCAACTCCAGGCGCTCCGGCAGGGAGATACCTCCATTGCCGATTATCTTGGTCGGGCTCAGCTGCTCGTGGAGGACTTAGCGTTAGCCGGTCGTCCTGTCATCCTCGACGATCAAAACCTATATGTGTTTCACGGGTTGAGGCCGGAATTTCGGCCGCTAGTTGCTACGCTGACAACTGGTGATCCCGTTACCTTAACCGAGCTTTCGGATTTTTTGACTGCCTAGGAGATTATCTGTGCAGAGGATGGTGGCGGTCAGGTGCTGCCTGCGGCAATGGCGGCTAGACGAGGAGGTCGCGGGCAGTTTGGAGGCCGAGGTGGTCGCGGTCGTTGTGGTCGAGGACGTGGCGGGCGAGGGCGGTTTGGTTTGCCGCGCTGCCAGATCTGTAACGCTTAAGGGCACACTGCCCTGAGCTATTTTCGCCGCTACACGGATGCTCCAGGGCCCCAGGCACATGTGGCGTACGCTGGTGATGACTACTCCACTGCCGCTTCGCACCAATGGTTCCCGGATACAGGTGCGACGAACCACGCCACCCCAGATCCCTCCGTGATGTCCTCGGCTGCTGGCTACAATGGTTTGGATATCCTTCGTGTTGGTGACGGCACATGTATGCCCATTGTTGGTGTCGATTCTTCTTCGTTAGCCACTCATTCTAGGTCGCTTAATTTGTCTGGTATATTACGTGTTCCTGGCTTATCGGCTTCCTTATTGTCTGTGTGTCGTTTTGCGTCTGATAATTCTATTTATTTCGAATTTCACCCGGATTGTTTCTTTGTGAAGGATCTTTTAACCAAGGAGGTCCCGCATAGAGGAGGCGTTTCAGGTGGTCTTTATTCATGGTCGGTTCCTAGTCCAGGTCCTGCTGCGATGGTTGCGTCTCGTGTCTCTTCTGCAGTGTGGCACAATAGATTAGGCCACCCTCATTCGCGTGTTTTACGCCATATCTTAGATTCTTTATCTATTCGTTCTAGCATTAGTTCGTCTTTATGTTCTAGTTGTCAGGTTGCAAAGGCCTCTCGTTTTCCTTTACCTCGAACTGCTCGTTCTAGTAGTCATGTATTAGAATTAATTTATACGGATATTTAGGGTCCAACCCCTTTATTATCAACAAATGGTTTTCGTTATTTCGTGTTGTTTGTTGATGATTATTCCCGATATATCTGGTATTATCCCATGCGTGCGAAAACTGATTTATATGCAATTTTTGATCGTTTTCGTTTGCAAGTTGAGCGTTTCTTTTCTCGCAAGATTATATATGTTCAGTCGGATTTAGGGAGAGAGTATAAAAAATTGCATACTACTCTTTCGTCTCTTGGTGTTACTCATCGTCAGTCTTGCGCATATACTCATGAGCAAAACGGTCGGGTAGAGCGTAGGCACCGTCATATAGTTGAGACTGGCTTGGCGCTAATGGCTCAAGCCTCCGTTCCTTCGCATTTTTGGGACTATGCGTTTGAGACTGCAGTGTTTCTAATCAACAAAATGCCCACTCGTGTCTTGAATAATGATACTCCTCACTTTCGAGTGTTTAAGTCGTGTCCCTCTTATTCGTTCTTGCGTGTGTTTGGGTGTCTATGTTTCCCTCTGTTGCGTCCCTATAACAAAACTAAGCTTCAATATCGTTCCACTCCTTGTGTTTTCTTTGGCTACCCTGAGTCGTTTCGTGGCTATCGTTGTTTGAATTTGACAACTAACAAGGTGTTTATCTGTCGCCATGTGCGGTTTGATGAGCACTCTTTTTCGTTTTCTGGTAGTGCTTCTGTGCAGGGTCCTATCCCGCCTCCTAGTCCATGGGGTGTGGCTCCGGTGGTTACTGGTGGTTCGGTTCCTATTCCAGTTCTTAGACCGGATCCTGCTGGTTTGGAGCCTCCAGGTGTGCTCGTGGGTGCTCCTGATGTTGCTCCTACGCAGGCTGACACGTCTGTTCGGGTCACTCGGCGAGGTCGTCCTCGCGGTCGTCAGACTCGTCCTGGGGTATCTCGCTCTCATGCTATGACGTTACGCAGTATGTCTCGGGGTCCGGCTGCCTTGGTTTCACAAGCTGTTATTCCTGAACCCACCTGTTATTCTCAGGCGGTTCAGTGCCCGCAGTGGCGTGAGGCAATGGATTTGGAGTTTAACGCGTTGTTGCAGAATAACACTTGGCGGTTGGTTCCTTTGTTGCCTGGAATGAATGTTGTGGGCTGCAAGTGGGTCTTCCGTACTAAGCGAAAGGCTGATGGTTCAATTGAGCGTCATAAAGCCCGGTTAGTTGCTAAAGGTTTCAACCAGGTTGAGGGTCAGGATTTCTTTGAAACCTTTAGTCCGGTTGTCAAACCTACCACGGTGCGGCTGTTGTTGTCTTTGGCAGTTTCTCGTCAGTGGTCTATTCGGCAGTTGGACATTCACAACGCGTTTCTTAATGGTTGTTTCTCGGAGACTGTTCATATGCGTCAGCCGCCGGGTTATGAGGATAAGTCTTTTCCTAATCATGTTTGTCTTTTGCAGCGCTCTCTTTATGGTCTTAAACAGGCGCCCCGGGCCTGGTTTACGAGACTCCATGACTTTCTGGTTTCGGTCGGGTTTCGTCCCTCTAAAACAGACGTCTCTCTATTTGTGTACTCGACTGGTACTGTGTAGCTTTTTCTGCTGGTTTATGTGGATGATATCTTAGTTATGGGATCTAACTCGGATCGTGTGGATCAGCTTGTTGACAGCATGGGTCGTGAATTCAAGGTGCGTGACATGGGTAAGCCTTCGTTCTTTCTTGGCATTGAAACTATACCTCACGGCTCTGGTCTGTTGTTATCTTAACAACGGTACATGGAGGATATACTCAAGCGGGCCAGCATGGTAGATTGCAAGGCGCTGGCCACACCTGTCTCGCTAGTCACAGCTCCGGATGATGCTTCTGCTGTTCCATACGCCGACCCTACGCAGTACAGAAGTCTTGCTGGGGCTCTGTAGTATCTCACAGTTACTCGGCCTGATCTTGCATTTGCGGTGAACCGGCTGTGTCAGCATATGCATGCTCCCACCACCGCACATTGGAATATGTTGAAGAGGGTTCTTCGGTATGTGAAAGGTACGATTCACTATGGCCTTCGGATCAGTCGGTCTCAGTCTCTGGAGCTACATGCCTTCTCAGACTCGGATTGGGCTGGTGATCCGGAAAACCGGAAGTCCACCAGTGGATTTGCTGTTTTTCTTGGTGGTAATCTTGTGTCTTGGACTTGTCGTAAGCAGCGCACGGTAGCTCGTTCTTCTACTGAGGCTGAGTACAAGGCCCTTGCTGATGTGTGTGCTGAGGTTACTTGGCTGGTGTCTCTTATGCAGGAGCTTGGGCTTCCTCTGTCGTCTTCTCCTACGCTGCGGTGTGACAATCTTAGTGCCACCTATCTCTGTGCGAATCCGGTGTTTCATGCGAGGACCAAACACGTGGAGATTGATTATCATTTCGTTCGTGACTAGGTGTCTAAGAAGGAGGTTCGTGTTAATTTTATTTCAACTAAGGATCAGTTGGCGGACATCTTTACCAAAGCTCTCGCTAGTGTTCGGTTCTCCTTCCTCCGTGGCAAGCTCAACGTTGTTCCAGCAGTTGCGCTTGAGGGGGAGTGTTAGGATTATATTATAGTGTTATAGTTGGACTCTATCACTGTAGGTATATTTACGTGTATTGCTATTCTATTGTATTCACTTGAGATATTCAATCCTCATCATTAGAACCATATAATCAATCATTATAATATATGAATGTATAAATATTTTCTTAAAAATAAGAATACGAGTTTAGTCGCAAATTACACTTCCTTGATTAGTATAGAAAATTCTCCATATCCTCAACCAATGATGGCTTCTCTTGTACTACGTAATCATCTTTTTCATCTCATGAATTGAAGCAATCCTGTTGCGTATCTTCTCACTGTTTGAAGGTAGCATTAAGCTTCATCATCAGTTCATCACCATTGAACAGGACGACAGCCAAATTAATTCGATTATATTATGCCCAGAAACAATTCATTGCTAATTGTTGTTTACAAATGCGAGACGCAAAATTAAATTAGAATTGTTGCATCCAATAATGGGATAACAATACAAGCACCAACTATCCAAGCCACTCAAGATATCATATTCTTCGTTGTGGTCGCATATATATTCAAGTGAATACGGATCTTTAGTAGGGTATATATATTTCCTACTGCTTGGATAGAGGTTTTACTAACCCATGCAAACTATTAGTGCTAAATCATGTTAGGAAATAATTAATTCTAACAGTCTCCCACTTGATTCATATGAGCATGAAACCTTTATTATATGAATCAACGTTAGAAATAAATTATTTCTAACAAATCAAACAATGCTCCAGGAATTATACCAAGATCCCATTGCACTTATCTATGCATGAATATGTTTTAAACCATTGCACATTGAATAACTATTTCTTTAATGGTTTGGAATTTCACAATCACTTACCATATATAAGCTGCTAACCTGTTCTATACTACTAGCTAGGTTTCAGGGGATAACAACTGGAAGTTGATGAAGCCCAGAATTGGTGCTGCGATCTGCTCAGAATTGAAATTAAGCTGCCACTCACAACCCAGAAACTGAATTAAATTGCTCAGCTCGTCACCTAGGACATTGATGCCGCAGGAAACAAGAACCGCCGCCGGATGAGGATTCATGAGAGTCTTATACAAGTTTTTGTCAACTTTAAAATGAGTTTTAATTTATCATGTTTCAACATCATATCATGAATTTATTGAAAACATTACAAAATGTGAGACCATTTTGGTATTAAAATAAAGAGTCATTTCCATTTTTGGTCCTACTGTTATTGGGGCATTACCAATTTTAGTCAACTTTATTAATTTTTGCCACATTGCGGCCAGTCTTATTTAGTCCTTGCCACTTTTAGTCCACCGTTAAAATTTTCCTCAAATAACCGTCCAAAAAGGGGTATTTTGGTCTTTTCATGCTTTGATCATCTCCTTTACTCTTTGCAGTGGTTTTCCTTACACATTTTCATCTAATGAAGAGGTCCGGCGAAAGCCATGGCTTTGTAATGTGACTCACATGGCTTTCGCCGGACCTCTTCATTGGATGAATATATGTAAGGAAAACCACTGCAAAGGGTCAAGGAGATGCCCAAAGCATGAAATGACCAAAAAATACCCCTATTTTAGACGGCCATTTGACGTAAATTTTAACGGTGGACTAAAAGTGGCAAGGACTAAATAAGACTGGCCGCAATGTGGCAAAAATTATATGAAGGGGATTAAAATTGGCAATGCAATGCCTCAATAACAGTAGGACCAAAAATAGAAATGACTCTAAAATAAACCAATGTAATGTTAAAGACAATTACACTTATAAAATTGTGTTAAATGCCTGTTAGGTAATTTCTAACCTGAACATTACTTGAATCACAGAACCAAGAACATGAAATCTTTTTGGTTAAAATTAAAATTGTTAGTATATGATCGATAATAATATTTAAATGAGTTAATACCTAATTAATTTAGTTTAAACGAATTTTTGTGCGTTATTAGGTCATCAATTGTAATGATTTTATCCAATTGAGTCCTGGGCTGTTAAAGTCAAAGACTAAATTGAGAAAATAAAACACGTATAGCCGAGGTTTAAATTGGGTAAAACCACTATAGTCGAACACTTACTTGGGTAAAAACTATTACAGGGCGTTTGGTTGGAGGGAAGAAATTTGGTGGTAAAGAAATTGCAATTCCATGGAAAAGAATAATGTGGGAATAAAGTGGAAGTTTAAATTCCAGTGTTTGATTTGAAGGAATAAAATTACTGGGAATTTCAATTCAATAAAAATGAGGGATATAGCCCATGCCAGTACTCTTGGCAAATTATACCGTGCACCACGGTGCACATAGCAATGTGCACCACGTACGTAAACGACGTCGTTTTGAGCATTGTAAGTTAACTGTCCGTTTTCTTGGAAATCACGTTTCCCATTTTGGCTGATCTCTGTATTTATGTTAATATTCTGTGTATTCTAGGCAACCGTTCTGTGTATTCATGTTAGTAACACATGTTGTGATGTGTTTGTGCATTCGAATGTTTAGGAGGATGAGTTCTGTGTATTTTGTGTCAATATTCTGTGTATTCATGTTATTAACACAGGTTGTGATGTGTTTGTGCATTCGAATGTTAGAAGGATGAGTTCTTTGTATTTTGTGTCAATATTCTGTGTATTCTAGGCAAACATTCTGTGTATTATAGGCAAACGTTCTGTGTATTCTAGATAATGATTCTGTGTACTAGAGATAATGAATTCCTTGGAGTCATTGCGTCCGCGTCCACTAGCATCAAAACGACGTCGTTTACGTACGTGGTGCACATTGCTATGTGCACCGTGGTGCAGGGTATAACGATTGAGTACTGAAATTATAATCGTGGGTCTTGAATGGACGAAAAACTTAAAGTTCTAATTGATTTTAAAGACATATTATCTTATTCTTTAATTAGATTGATTCAAATTAAACATAAAAAGATAAAAGATAAGAAGAATAGAACCAGGACACAGCAAATGATAACGCAGTTCAGAGCTACACTCCTACGTTTGCGGGGCACTCACGACAGCCCAATCCACTAGATGTTTGCCAAGATTACAGCGAGATGAAATGCTAATCATACACAAGGTCCAAAACCTACTACATCAACATTCATCAAACAATCTTCTAAACATCTTCACTGGAAGGGATTCGTGCAACCTCAACTCGTCTGAATCAGCACCACGCCATGGAACCAAAACCCAAAAATAAGAACACAAATTAAGTTGACACACTATCAGAAAACTCTTCAGATTAATGTTGTTCGAATTTCTCACTTGTAAGTTGCGCATTAAAGCTTCAAAACTCCTTCCTTATATAGTAAAGCCAAGTAACAAACTCTCCCAACAATATGCTTGATAATCTCCTCAAAAAAATGTTGTCCATTCATTTAAAAACCAACCACAAATCATGCTGAAATAAAACTGATTATTGTTAGGAAAATTCGCTGGAAGCACTGCAGCAGATCTAGAGTTCGCAAGTTGTGATCCAGGAGCACTGTGAGCTTTGAAATAGTGAAACTAATATATGGACCAACTTATACTAAGACAATTAAAATAACCTAAAGTTTGTCAAAAATGATTTAGCCAACACTAATATGCATCATTTGTGCACTTACAAGTACTCTTTGAGTTCTTATCATTGGCTGCATTCACGTTGATTTTAAGGAAGCATGGGTTGGCTTTGCACAACGAACAAAGCTGCTGGTAACACTTGGCCAAGATTCTTTGTCATGCACCTTCTTCCATGCTTCTAGATAGTCAGTAGCTTTGGGCAAATTATATCGTGGACAAGAATGTGGACCCTATTTTAATACACAAAATTTGACTTCATAATGTACATAATTCATATTCATAATATACATAATTCATATTCAAAATACACATACACATGCATGCACATAAACACAATATAAAGAACATGAATTATGTGTATTACGTTAAGTGTGTTTATGTGTCCTCAGTTATATAATACACAAAATTCATGTTTATTATATTGTGTTTATGCGTATAGTGATTTTTCTCGATTTAGTCTTAAATGACTTTTTGTGCTTAATTAGGTCCTTAACTTCGATGATTTTACCCGATTGAGTTCTCGGTTGTTAGAATTAAAGACTAAATTGAGAAAAATCAGTATAGTTGAGGTTTGAATTGGGTAAAATCACTATAGTCGAAGACTAACTTAGTTAAAACTATTATACTTGAAGACTAAATTGGGGGTTAATAGAAGTGAAATTACCAAGCTATTTTAACGTAGGATTCAATTGAGAAAAATCATCAAAGTCGATGACTTAATTAAGCACAAAAATTCTTTTATGACTAAATCGAGAAAAACTACTATAGTCGAGAACTAAATTAGGTATTAACTCATTTAAATTGGTGATATGAATTGAACTAGTTCGTTTTGTATATTAGCATATGTTGCATCACATTATTTTTTTGTATAAATAGAATTCCTAAAAAGTTTTAGAGAGGATGGATGAATCCTTAAAACACAGTGCAATGTGGACCTGGTCTAGTATGTACATAGAATTTGACTTCATAATGCACATAATTCAGGTTCATAATACACATAATGAATATTTATAATACATATACACATACACATAAACACAATATAATGAACATGAATTTTGTACATTATAAACATGAATTCTGTGTATTACGTTAATTGTTTATATGTCCTTAGTTATATAATACACATAATTCATATTCATAATGCACAGACTTTATGTTCATAATGCACAGAACTTATGTTCATTATATCGTGTTTATGTGTATATGTATTATGAACATAAATTATGTGCATTCTGAATATGAATTTTGTGTATTGAATCAGGGTTTACATTGCACTGTGAACCTTGATCCATGATATAATGATACCATAACAGATTGCGAGGTGCTACTTCCTTGCATCCCAAATTTCCAACAAACAACTAAGACCAAATAGAAGGAGCTTTTGTCCAATTTCTTCATGTTAATTAGTTAACGACGAGCCATTCCGCGAAGCCGTGATCAGCACCGGGGAAGATTCCGGTAACCTTGCTCCAGCAGACAGTGCAAACTCACAGTTGATGAAGATATGAGAGATAGATTCACTGTCCTCGCCACACAAACAACATCGCAGTGGACAGTTCACCCTTTTAGAACGTAGAATATCGGCTGTGATTTTTTTTATATTGATGTTTTGGATGGTGTATTGATTTTTTATTTTTTTATTTTAAAAACATTTATTCTCATTATAAGGTCATATATATAATCAAACATTAATATTGATAATCATTCCAATTCAATGCAAAATATATACATTCACCAAAATCCATACCAGCCATTACCGAATATATTTAATTTACATTTCGATTCTTATGTGCGTACCAAACACACTCTAATATCCTTCAATCCAGTTAACTTCTACCTTTCCCAATTTGTTCGAAGCCCTTGACTTTTAAGGGGGATACATACAACAAATAGATGAAGTTTTTAGTTTTTCCCATAATATTCACACATAATGATGATATATAAATTTGTTATTGCACGCTTACAATATCATACAAAATTTATTCCCCAGTAGCAAAATAACCCGCTTTGGAAGAACATTTTACCTTCCATTGCGGTTGCAGTAACCAAAAGAAATTTCGACCGCAAATTATACCACAGGCCATGACCCAGATTATAATGTGGACCAATCAATTTTCATTTTAAACATATTGAATGTTCATTATTAATGTACGAACGATTATT
>CM008343.1:28675113-28686043 GCA_002525835.2 Ipomoea batatas
AATATTATTAAGAATATGTTGAATACTTATCAGTTGTTCAAAAGACTTTTTTTTTTTACTATTTACTACATACGGTAAAATATATTTACAAATATATTACAATATTTATATTACATAATATTTATCCTCTATTTTTGACCAACTTCCATATAGAGAGTACATGTTTTGTGTATATTTTTTTATTTATGTATATATATGGTAGAAAACATGAATGGAAATCAAGAGTATTTGGATGCTTATTATATTTTTCAGTCATTATTCAATTCTATATGCTTGGGGATCACGAACTAATATAAGCAATTGATAATATAAGAATTTGATATAATATATGCTAAGGGATCATGGCAATTATCCAAAATTAAAATTGATGTAATATTTATTAATCTTATAATTGATTAATTATATTCCTAAATACTAATATTTAATATATACTAATAATAATAATAATAATAATAATTTTAGTATATACGAATTGATATTTCTGTTAAAGAAAAATAATTAATTTGCACAAGGAAGAGTAAATAGTACAAGTAAAATGCATTTTTTTTTAAAAAAATGTGTAAATACAATGGGGTAGAGAGTGTAATAATAAGTACATTAAATGACATAATTTTATTTTTTCGTAATGAGACGAAACAATAAATATAGAATATATTCATTCTTAAATGGTGTCTATTAAAAATATCAATAAATAAAATAGGATAAGGAATGAAAGAATCAATTTTGAGGAAAATATATTTAATATTTAATAACTGTATAATATTTAATATTTAATAAATTTAGAATACAGTAATAAAATAATTAAACTATCTATTCTATTAATTCTATTCTATGAATATTAATTCTATTCTCTTATTATTAATTATTAATCTATCTATTTCTTTTATATTAATAAAAGTAAAATTCTCCTCTTCAACTTTAATAGTATAGATAATTGGTAAAAAAAATGTTATATGGAAATTAACTAATATCTATTAATTGGTAATATTGTTTCCAGTTTCACAAATTATACCTAATTCTCATGGTGGACATAAATTATACCGTAATTCTCATGGTAATAACGTAATTTACGGTAATATACTTTCCAAATTTATGGTAATCGCATTATTCTGTAAATATAAATATAAATATTACACACGCACATCCAGTTACACTAATCAATAATATTTTTTACCTAATTTAAAATACTGTTATTTAATATATAATAATTTATATATGCACTAATTGATATTCATGGTAAGAATTTTTTTTTTCAGAAAAATATAACATTAGCGTATACGGTAATTGGTATTCATGGTAAGTTGTTCCTTGTTTTTTTTTTTTTGTTTTTTTTTTTACTTTACTATATATATTATAATATTTATATTACATAATAATTATCCTTTATTTTAATTTGACTTACAATATTTATATTACGTAATAATTATCCTCTAGTTTGACCAACTTCCATATAGAGGGTACATATTTTGTTTACATTTTTTTTATTTCCGTATATATGGTAGAAAACAAGAATGGAAATCAAGAGTATATATTTGGATGCTTATTATATTTTCAGCCATTATTCAATTCTATACGATAGGGGATCACGAACTAATATAAGCAATTGATATACATGCTAGGGGATCGGATCACAGCCTTTACTTGAAATTGAAATTGATGTAATATTTAATAATCTTATAATTGATTAATTATCTATACTATTAATAAAAGTAAAATCCTCCTCTTCAACTTTCCCACCCAAACTTTTTCTTAGGGGGGTGTATTCAATCAAGACTTTTAAAAACTTTCAAATACTTTTAAAGTGATGGATTTTAATTGACTTTTGTAGAGTTTTTGTAGATTTTCCTAGAATTTGTAAAATTTTTATCAACTTTGTAAGAGTTTATAAATATCCATAGGACAAACATTTATAAACTTTTAAAAACTCTTTAATATTAAAAATTCAACAAAAGTCATTAAAACTCTAAATTGAATACACCCGTACAAACATTAATTAATTGGTAAAAGAATTAATAAAGCTTAATTGATAACAAAATGTTATATGATTGAATTGTTACCACAAATTAAATTCAATATGTAATTAAAATGATTTTGTTTTACCAAACATGCAAAATTGAATATATACTGATTCTTGGTTTATCATCTACATAATTGTTAGTGCATATAACATGCAAAAACATATAGTGTACTGAGCTTACCCACGACTTATTCTAAAGCTTATAAATACTATAAAAGAACATATCTCACAGCATATACATCTGTTCAGTTCGTCTGACTAGAGATGGGATACCATTCCAAGATGATAGGCACGGTATAGTGCTATTAAAGTTGGCATGTTAAACTTCGTAGAAAAAAGACATCAAGACAGTATCTCATATAAAGTGAATGTATGCAGAGCATTCTTTGACATATTTCAATTTGAATAACTTAGAGAATGAAGCAACTAACAAAGTCTGCTGTGATTTCCATGCTATGTTTTACCAGAAAGCATGGCAAATTGTTGGGGAGTTAGTCTTTATGCAGGTTGACCTCTTTATGAAATCCGGCGATCTCGAGGAGGGAATGAATGATACGTTGATTGCCCTCATTCCGATACAGGCCAATCAGTCTTTGTAATGTCATCTACAAAATCATCACTAAGGCCATGACGAACAGAATCAAACCGATTTTGAGAAAACTTGTTAGTAAGGAACAAAGCAGCTTTGTGCCGGGCAGACGGATCACAGACAACATTCTGATTTATCAGGAAGTAATCCACTCCATGAGGAATAAACAGGGAAATAAAGGCTTTATGGTCCTCAAAATAGACTTGGAAAAGGCATATGACAGACTTAATTGGGACTTCATTCGAGACACGCTCAAAGAGACAGGTATGACCAATGACTGGATTAGGAACATTATGACGTGCGTTGAGACTCCCAAGTTGAAAATTCTTTGGAAAGGGAAGCAACTTGACCAAATAACGCCCTCCCGGGGAATCCGTCAGGGTGATGCCATTTCCCCTTACCTATTCGTTTTGTGCATGGAAAGGCTTGGTCACTTAATCAAAGAGGAAGTTAAAAGAGGCAGGTGGAAAGGTATCCAACTCTCCAGGTATGGCCCTTTACTAACACACCTTTTTTTCGCTGATGACCTTGTTTTGTTTACTGAAGCATCACAGGACCAAATCAATGTCGTTTCTCGATGTCTTGACACGTTTAGCAAGGCATCGGGCCAAAGAGTTAGTTTAAACAAGTCACAGATCTTTTTCTCCAACAACGTGACTAGTGACGAGGCGCGGGAGATTGTTCAAGCTGCTGGCATTCCTGAGACTAATAATCTCGGGAAATATCTCGGGGTCCCAACCTTCCATGGTAGAGTCACCAATACTCTTTTCTCCCCGATGCTAGACAGGATTGAAGAGAGGCTTAGTGGCTGGAAGACGAAATTCCTGACTCTAGCGGGAAGACAAGTGTTGGCACAGTCAGTCCTCCAGACGATTCCCTATTATGGTATGCAAACAATATATATGCCAGCGGGAATTTTACAGGAAATTGACAAGAAAGTTCGACGCTTCATCTGGGGCGGAACATCGGAGACCCGCAAGTGCCACCTTCTGTGCTGGGAAGAAGTTACCAAACCGAAAGACAAGGGTGGGCTCGGTATTAGAGCGGCTAAGGACATGAATATGGCATTCATGGCCAAGCTCGGATGGCGCTTCATAACTGACAAGGACAGCCTTTGGGTTAGCGTTTTGAAAGAGAAATATGCACATGGGAGATATGGTCTCCACACCATATGTTCGAAACAGTCATGCTCCAACGCATGGAGAGGCATTGTTGCTGCAAAAGATATCGTCTATAAGGGAATGAGAAAACTGGTTAAGAGTGGGAGGGATACTCTCTTCTGGGAAGACAAGTGGATCCACGAAGAACCCCTTGTTTCTTTCGTCCCCAATCATGAAAACTTGGGAAATAGGGTAGCCGATCTTTGGGAAGATACCAAGGGCTGGAAATGGGAAAAACTCACGCACATCCCAGAAGGAGTACGGCTCAAAATGGAACTCATCTCACTGCATGATGATGAGGGTGAAGACGAATGCTATTGGAATTTTGAGGCGTCAGGTAAGTTCACTATCTCTTCGGCCTACTCCCTTATTCGTGACAATCAATATAATGTGCAGGAACGGTTGTGGAAAAAACTATGGAAAATGGAGGTCCCCAACAAATTCAAGACGTTCCTTTGGATCGCGCTGCATGACCGCTTGATGGGCAATGCAGAGAGGAAACGGAGAGGACTCACTATGGATGGAGGCTGTGACCAATGTGTTGGTGGACTGGAAACGGCAGATCATATCCTCCGAACGTGTAAGAAAGCGAAGGAAATTTGGCTCGCTTTTGCTACTGCTGAGAGACGTAGGCAATGGAGACATTTGGATTACAGGACCTGGATTACAAACAACATCTCAGGGGATGACGCGCATGATAGCACTGATAATTGGCCACGGCGTTTTACCATCATTGCATGGTGGCTCTGGAAGTGGAGGTGTGGAAGAGTTTTCAATGAAAGGGACGCTGATCTGCATCGCAACATTATTTGGCTCAAAACATATGAAGAGGAGATAGACCGAGCTTTTACTAGTTGCAATAACAGAGTGACTACTTCAAGCTTGAGTAGAACCGTCCAGATCCGATGGAATGCGTCGTTAGAACACCGTTTCACGCTCAATGTGGATGGTAGTGTTCAACCGGGTAACAATAGAGCTGGCTTTGGTGGAGTTATTCGCAATCGTGAAGGAAAATGGATTAGAGGCATTATGTGCAGAACCGGCTGTGATGATCCTGCGATTGTAGAAGCCAGAGCAATCGTCGAGTGCCTCAACTGGGCGTGGCAGGAAGGCTTCCGTGATCTCGAAGTTCAATCAGATGCAAAGAATGTTGTTAAATGGATTCACGAAGGCCCACTCGGACGTGGACCCATTCGCCATCTCATAGAGGAAGCGCAAGAATGGCTTAACGGAGATTGGAGGGTCTCTATTCAGGCGATCTATCGTGAGCAAAATAAAGTTGCAGATTGCCTCGCGAAGTTTGGGGCCAAGCAGGAGGATGGAAGGAAAATTGTGGACCTTTGCCCAATTGGAAGTGAAGACGCTTTTTTGGATGATTTGGCGCATGTCACCAGTGCTCGAAGAGTGGTGGAGTTAGCAAACTAGCTCTCTCCCCCGGGGTTACCCCCCTCCTTTTCCCGATTTAAAAAAAAAAACAAAGTCAGCTGTGATAGGAAAGAAATAGAAACAATCATCTCATAAGGTATCAACTGTTCATTAAAGCTAACTATATCTGTGCAGTTGGCCTGACAAGGGTATGGAATTTGAAGAATACCTACGCCAGTTAATAGGTAATGTAATTTTTTTAAAAGTTGATGTATTTGTTTTAGTGTTTTTTTTTTTGGATTGATTAGATCATCATCTTTAAATGCAAATTCTTTCCGAAAAAATCATGTATTGTATCTGTATTAATGATTAAAAGATTCAAATCAATTTTTTTTATGTCTTGAAAGATTAGCAATTCTACATCTCATGGTTGTGTAGAGCTGACAATTACACAAAACTAAAATTAAATCGTTGATTAACAAATACCAGAAAAAAGGACCATTAAAAAAATACACTACCTTAATAAGATAGCCTTTATTTGAAATTCTAACTCAGCGTTAACATAAATATTCAGCACATCAACATTTTATTGTGTTGGTACTATTGAACAAATAAATAATTTATAACTTATACTGTGTTGGTACTATTGAGCAAATCAACATTTAACTGAGTCTATAATTTATAATTTAGTTTGTAAGTCACATACCTAAACTGAAGTGGAAACTGAGATAATGAGCATGCATTAGGTATGGTATATTTGATCAGAATATAATAGATAATTAAAGAGTATAATATCACATTAATCAGAATATAATAGATATTGAAATAAACTTAGCTAAGATTATTCAATTACATGGAAATGTATTAGAATCTACAATTATCAACTAATCTATAATCACAGCAAATGAGCAACACAGAGAATGATCTGTCACTTTGTGTATAGAATTCTTTGTGGATTCTGGTGGATAACTTATGGTATAGTCGAAATCCTATTCTGGTGGATTCTTTAACAAATCCTTTAAAAATCAAATAGAAAAAAAATTTATATCTATATTAATTTCTTTATTTCTTTTATTAGACAAAAAATGTCAGAATTTTCTAAAAATTACTTACAGCACCGAAAATTATTTTTTGCCGCTGTTAAGAGGAAAAATTAGTGTTTTAGTGAGTTCTATAACTTTGAACTAATAGGCTACTTATCTTGAGCATATATGGTTTTTATCCCTTTGAAAGAAGCTTTCAAACTTCGTAATCTCTCTGCATGCAAACCTTGATCTGCTCCATGTATATAGATCTATAAACAAATGAGTTAGGGTTTTTAGCTTATGAAGTAAAACTATGCTTGGTAGTAGACTGTAAGTAAAACATACCTGATCCGGAATAAACTTTTTCGTAGCCATGGAAGACGAAATCTGTTCTGCCACCTCTTTGCGATGCTGAAATGAAGGAATTAGAAGCAGATTGTAGGTATTGTTGGTATTACGGAGATTGGATTAGGTGTAAGCTGAATTTCTTTGGCTTTATTTCCATTTTTGTAGTGGGAGAGGGTTTTAGGGGGAAGGGCGAGGAAGATGACGGTGAAAATGGCAATCGTTATACCCTGCACCACGGTGCACATAGCAATGTACACCACGTACGTAAAACGACGTCGTTTCGGTGTTAGTAGACGCGGACGCGAATGACTCAGGGAATTCATTATCCATAATACACATAATCATTATCTATAATACACAGAACGTTTGCCTAGAATACACAGAATGTTTGCCTAGAATACACAGAATAATGACACAAAATACACAGATGTTAGTGGACGCAAATGACTCCAGGGAATTCATTATCTATAATACACATAATCATTATATAGAATACACAGAACGTTTGCCTAGAATACATAGAATGTTTGCCCATAATACACAGAACATTGACGCAAAATACACAGAACTCATCCTCCTAACATTCGAATGCACAAACACATCACAACTTGTGTTAATAACATGAATACACATAATATTTACACAAAATACACAGAACTCATCCTCCTAAACATTTGAATGCACAAACACATCACAACATGTGTTACTAACATGAAATCACAACATGTGTTACTAACATGAATACACATAACGGTTTCATATAATACACAGAACGGTTGCCTAGAATACACAGAATTATTGCCTGAAATACACAGAATATTAACATAAATACATAGACCGACCGAAACGGGAAACGTGATTTCCAAAAAAAACGGACGATTAGTTTACAATGCTCAAAATGACATCGTTTAGGTATGTGGTGCACATTGCTATGTGCACCGTGGTGCACAGTATAATTTGCCGTGAAAATGGGATGAGGGAGTTGGGATAAAACGGATGGGCTATGGATTTATAGTTGGGCTGATTTAGTTTTTGGGCTGAAGATGGAATTGGGCTTTGTTTTTTTTCTACCCTTGGTATTGCCTGATTTTAATTATTACGTGGAAGGAAACAACATTAATTAAATATAGATATTAATGGTAGAAACATCTAGCCGAAATAATTTTTTTAAGAAATCGAAACGGTTAAATCGATTCGAGAATCGATGAAACCATAGGCATGCTATCGGTAAACTAATTAGTAAGGGAATTAATGCAGCGTGCATATCAGTAATTAGTAAAGGGAATTAATGCAGCTTAAGAAGTCTTTGAGTCTCAGACTTATATTACAGCCAATATAATACAAGCTTAACATCGAATATAAACATTCACTAACAAAAAATAAAAAAACCCTCACAGCCTCAGGCCTCAGAGTTGCGTTTGCATTCCAGTACAAGTGTGTACTGCCGTGTGAGTGAGTTGCAAGAACAGAAGTGCTATGAAGGATGGAAAGGAAAGGTTCGTCTGCAAATAAGTTGTCTTCCACGAGGAAGAGGTTGGTGGTATTTCTCCCTTAATCTGCATCAACAACAAAAACAATATATTTGTAGATATATACAGGTAAATATTTATGTTTCAATGTGTAATTATCTTAATGGGAAAGCATTCACAAGGAAGAACAAGACAGTTGCTTGAAGATTAAGGTGAGGCTTAGAATTGAGAACATACCTACAGAATGTGAATGTGAAAGGGGAATGTTATCAGTGAATGTGAATTTGAATGTGAATGAGAATAGTGAATGTGAATTTGAATGTGAATGTGAATGTGAATAGGATGATGTTATCAGTCAATTTGACAACTAAACATTTGGAGAACATTTAAAAGGATGATTTTAACAGTGAATGTGAGAAGTGACTAAACTAAAATTACAACATAACTCATATATCTAGAATTCATTGTCGGACAATGTTTTGAATCAAGGATGTCAAGAAGAATTTGTTTTTGCAGGAATGGATCTTATAAGGTTGAACAACTTACACATCAGTTAGAGTTGGTCAACGTTATCACTCAAGGATGCTGACAAGGATCTCAAGAAGAAAACAATACTGATTACCATGAAGACCAAGCAAAGGCTATCATTTCAAAGGCTAGGTCACAAGTTCACACCGTTAAAAGACCAGGTAATATCTACGGCCTATTATTTTATTTTTTGTGGTTGCCTTCAAATATGCGAAAAACAGTAACCCATTTATGGGAATAAAAAAAGAAGAAGGAATACACAGATAAACCACAGCCTATTCCAAATCCAGGAACTGTATTAAGACATTGCCTTCAATTCTCATCATGTGAAAATATCTCAACAACTGTGTTAAGAATAATTTAGGAAAAAAATAATGGAAATATTAATTTCATATTATCATACTATCTTACAGTCATAGGACCACGATGTCTCTACACTTCTTCAAGCTTCAATTCACTGCCAGAATGAAGAAACTAACAACTTTAGCAGTCATATGAAGAAAGAAGAAACCACAGCCTATTCCAAAACCAGGTATTACAGCTTCCTAACTGCATAAAGTGTCAGATTTAATTCTCATCATGTGTAAATATCTCAACAACTATGTTATGAAGAACAACTTATGTTGACAATAAAACAAAAAATAATGGAAAGATTAATTTCATATTATCATACTATCTTGCATGTACAAAACACACACATAAATTGAATATATACTGATTCTTGGTTTATCATCTACATAATTGTTAGTGCATATAACATGCAAAAACATATAGTGTACTGAGCTTACCCACGACTTATTCTAAAGCTTATAAATACTATAAAAGAACATATCTCACAGCATATACATCTGTTCAGTTCGTCTGACCAGAGATGGGATACCATTCCAAGATGATAGGCACGGTATAGTGCTACTAAAGTTGGCCTGTTAAACTTCGCAGAAAAATGACATCAAGACAGTATCTCATATAAAGTGAATGTATGCAGAGCATTCTTTGACATATTTCAATTTGAATTACTCAGAGAATGAAGCAACTAACAAAGTCAGCTGTGATAGGAAAGAAATAGAAATTAAACAATCATCTCATAAGGTATCAACTGTTCATTAAAGCTAACTATATCTGTGCAGTTGGCCTGACAAGGGTATGGAATTTGAAGAATACCTACGCCAGTTAATAGGTAATGTAATTTTTTTAAAAGTTGATGTATTTGTTTTAGTGTTTTTTTTTTTTTTGGATTGTTTAGATCATCATCTTTAAATGCAAATTCTTTCCGAAAAAATCATGTATTGTATCTGTATTAATGATTAAAAGATTCAAATCAATTTTTTTTATGTCTTGAAAGATTAGCAATTCTACATCTCATGGTTGTGTAGAGCTGACAATTACACAAAACTAAAATTAAATCGGTTATTAACAAATACCAGAAAAAAGGACCATTAAAAAAATACACTAACTTAACAAGATAGCCTTTATTTGAAATTCAACATAAATATTCAGCACATAAACATTTTACTGTGTTGGTACTATTGAACAAATAAATAATTTATAACTTATACTGTGTTGGTACTATTATATTGAGCAAATCAACATTTAACTGAGTCTATAATTTATAATTTAGTTTGTAAGTCACATACTTAAACTGAAGTGGAAACTGAGATAATGAGCATGCATTAGGTATGGTATCTTTGATCAGAATATAATAGATAATCCTAATGGTATCTTTGATCAGAATATAATAGATAATTAAAGAGTATAATATCACATTAATCAGAATATAATAGATATTGAAATAAACTTAGCTAAGATTATTCAATTACATGGAAATGTATTAGAATCTACAATTATCAACTAATCCATAATCACAGCAAATGAGCAACACAGAGAATGATCTGTCACTTTGTGTATAGAATTCTTTGTGGATTCTGGTGGATAACTTAGGGTATAGTCGAAATCCTATTCTGGTGGATTCTTTAACAAATCCTTTAAAAATCAAATAGAAAAAAAATTTATATCTATATTAATTTCTTTATTTCTTTTATTAGACAAAAAATGTCAAATTTTCTAAAAATTACTTACAGCACCGAAAATTATTTTTTACCGCTGTTAAGAGGAAAAATTAGTGTTTTAGTGAGTTCTATAACTTTGAACTTTAAACATTGGATCAAAGATGGCGACCGCAACACCAGGTTCTATCAGAATGCGGCAGTTATCAGAAGGAACAAGAATAGGATCAAATTCCTCAAGATTAACGGATCTTGGACTGACAATTATTCTTCCCTGAGCTCTCACATTACAGACTTTTTTTCTTCTCTTTTTTGCAGGGTAGATACAAACGACGCGGCTGTTCTAACCCCGGTTGCAGAAGAACACATCATATCACCTACGCAGGCGATGGGTCTGTGCCGCCATGCACCCCTGGATGAAGTAAG
>CM008343.1:28864921-28875488 GCA_002525835.2 Ipomoea batatas
TATTGCTTGATATGGAATACGTTTATGCTCTATATTTTTATTATATGTGAATTCATACCCGTGATTATATATATACATGTGGTGGCAAAGACAATTTTAGTCCTCCATAAAAAAATCAGACAATTTATGGACATTGTTATTGTCAGGACAATTTTAGTCCTCCGTCTATATTTCCGGTTAGATGGCCGTTTGAGAGAGGGCAATTGTGTCATTTCACGAAAAGAAAAGAAATTATCCGTCAGGTAATAGACAACCATTTCCTCAACATTGTCGAATTACCCGGTGACACCGTCAAACGTGACGCCGAACCTCTCAACCCCCCAAACACCGACCTCCATGGCAGCTCACCGGTCCTCTCCAAAGATGTCGGCTTCGACCCACACAAAGGCACATGCCGGGTTTGGTGGAGAAGGTGAGGCGGCGGGGTTATGGTAATTTCACTCGAGTACCGTCTCACCTCGGAGCACCACCTATTGGCGGCGTACGAAAATGCCGTGGACAGGCTGAGGTGGCTGAGCTCGACCCAAAACGAGTGGGTCCGCAACTTCGCAGATTTAGACAACTGTTATCTTTCCGGCACTAGCGCCGGTAGAAACCTTGCTTACTTTGCCAGGCTAAGGGCGGCGGCGGCGGCGGATGAGCTCAAGCCGCTGAATATCAAGGGGATGATCTTGCACCATCCCTATTTCAGCGGGTAGACGAGGTTGAAATCCGAGGAGAGGCTCAAAAACAATTCCATTTTGCCGTTGTACGCGATTGACCAGATGTATGGTCTGTGTTTGTCGAAGGGTGGCGGTGGCGATCTTGAGTTCTGGAACCCGGGCGTCGACGGCGGGTTGAAACATCTTGACGATATAAAGAGGTTAGGTTGGTAGGTCCTCGTGACAGGTTGCTCCAATGACCCGTTGGTGGATGCCGGTAAGGTCTGTGCAAAGCTGCGAGAAGGGAAGGGGATTCTGACGACGGCGTCGTTTAGGGAAGGATATCGTGAAATGACACAATTGCCCTCTCTCAAACGGCCATCTAACCGGAAATATAGACGAAGGACTAAAATTGTCCCCGTCACAATAACAATGTCCATAAATTGTCTGATTTTTTTATGGAGGACTAAAATTGTCTTTGTCACCATAAGTCTAGGACCAAAAAAGGAATTGACTCGTATTTTTTTCTCAGAAAAATTGGATCTTTTGCTAATCTAGTTGTTACAATTTTCAAGTGTACATTCATATATCTACTTCATATTTTAAAACAAAATGATTACTTTGTATAATTTTGAATATGATTATACCTGGATTTTGTTACTGTTGGTGTATATCTTGTATATTCTGTTTGGTGGCTGCTGTAATGCGCTGGATGAGTTCCTTGAGATTTGAGAAGGCGGGGCTGCAACTTGCAACGACTGTCGTGGGTAGTATGACTGGAAGAAAGGGTATGAACCAAGGAAAGAAGAAACAAAGGGAAGGATGCAACGATGAAACGACAGCGTTTGACGATTACGGTTAAAACCGTTTTAAAAGAACGACGTCGTTTGGCTAGCCGTTAAGAGCCGTTGGGATGAGCCTTCAGACGACGCCGTTTTGCTGCTGCTAGGAATGATCAGCTGCGACTGCAGCAGTTCCGGAAATAATGGAGTGTAGTTGTGAGCAGGGAATCATGTATTTAGTTGAGTAGTGGATTCCATTTTTGGTTATGCTAATGCTAAGACTCATCTTATTTCTTCTTCTCTCCTTTCTTCTGCTTCTACACCAATCTAAATCCCTAATTTCTTCACTATTTTCCCAAAATCCTTCGATTGAATTTTATCTTCATCGCAAGACCGTTGCAAGTGGTATCAGAGCCCTACTCATGGACGAGCGAGTGACTAGGTTGGAAGCCGCCATGGGCACACTCAGTGAACAGACACAGACCACACAGGAGTCTGTCACTGCTTTGACAACTCAGGTTACCACTCTCACCACTCAGTTTGGTAGCTTGAGGGATGAGCTGCTGCAATTGCTGAGGCTCAATCGCCCTGTTCCACCCATCTTTGGCGACTCCCCAAGGCAATCTTCCGTAAATGGTCGCTTTCCCGGAGGGTCTAGTGCTCCCCCTGAACGACCAGAAGGGCGGCCAGACAAGGCCCCCATGGCAGATCCAGTGATAGTGGAAGAAGACGAGCCGGAAGATGTGACTCCCAGAGGGTTGAATCGACCGGGAAGGGTGAATGTGAATTTTGCTCCAAGGTGGGGAGGACTAGAAGGGCCTAGACAGAATGCTGGTCTGTTCCACGACTTCACCCCGAGGTATAAGGCTGAATTCCCTTTATTTGATTATGCCCAGCCTAGACAGTGGATTGTGAGGTGTGAAAAGTTCTTTGAGATTTCCTTCATTCCTAGGCATGATATTAGGAATCTATTGTTTGTGAACCTTACTGGGAAGGTTGGTTTATGGTATGAGGGGTATGTTCGTGGATTGGAAGGAGAGTTTCACTGGCCCAGATTTGCTGAGGCAGTATGCAAGAGGTTTGGTGATGGTGGGGCATCCGTGATGGAGGATTTTGCTGCTTACAAACAGTGGGGTGGAGTGGAGGACTTCACTGATGGGTATGAAAATTTTAAGAGCTTGCTGTTACAGTCTCACCCTTATCTTCCTGAGCATTACTTCCTGGAAAACTACATTGCTAGACTAAAACCAAATCTGAGATGTTTTGTGAGGACAGATGATCCCAGGAGTCTGGATGATGCTATCTGGAGGGCAAAGCAGTATGAGAAGGGTTTGAAACCTATTGAACATCCCAAAAACCAAACCTGGAACCCTAAGCCCACACAGCCTGCTAAACCTTTTAACCCCAACCCAAACAACCACCCTAATCCAAGTTCCCAACACCCTAAACCACCCACACCTACACCCAACAACACCCTAAAAAGCCCAGAGATCAGCCAGTTCAGAAATCAGTTGAGAGAACAGAGAAGGTGTTTTAAGTGTTTCAATCATTGGCAACCAGGGCACAAATGTAGTGGTCCTACATTTAATATCATAGAAGAAACAGACACCACTGAAATCCCTGAATTAGGAGAACAAGTGGAAGACAGAGTGGAAATTGATGAAGCTGAGGTCTCCTTGTGTGCTGTTGTGGGAGGGGAAGGCTTAAATACTATCAAATAACTAGGGTTAACACAGAGACAACCCTTAATTATATTGGTAGATAGTGGCAGCACCCACAGCTTCTTAGACCCCAAATTGCTGTGCCAATTGAGGAAAACACCTGAGAAGGCCAACCCCCTCAAGGTGACAGTGGCAAATGGAGAGACTGTGGTTAGTGACTCAATCTGTACTCAGTTCACTTGGCAGATTCAACAAGAGCAGTTTGTGAAAGATTTTAGGCTGCTCAGGTTGGGGGGTTGTGACATGGTCCTAGGAATGGATTGGGTGGACCAATTTGCCCCAATCCAACTACACACTAGGCCTCCTGGAATTTCTTTTCACAAGGAGGGAAAAAGGGTGTTCCTCAAAGGGATGACTAAGAAGGTGATCCTTAAGGCTGCCACTGAGAAACAGCTTAAGAAGTGGCATAAAGAAGGAGTACAAGGGTTCCTAGTGCAATGTACCTCTGTAAGCACAGGGCAAGAAGTTGGAAGTTGTCATTTTAACCAAACAAACATCAATGCTGTGAGTCCTGAACTATCTCAGCTGCTTACTGAATTTCAGGATATCTTTCAAGAACCCACTACCCTACCACCTCAGAGGTCTCTTGATCACACTATTCCTCTAGTCCCAGGAGCCAAACCTGTAAACATGGGTCCCTACAGATATTCCTTTCATCAGAAAAATACTATTGAAAAAATGGTGGAAGAAATGCTCTCTGCTGGAGTAATAACCCCCAGTTCTTCATGCTTTGCCTCCCCAGTGCTTCTGGTGCCCAAAAAAGACAATACCTGGAGGTTTTGTGTTGACTACAGGGCACTAAATAACATCACTATCAAAAATAAGTTTCCTATACCTTTGGTAGAAGACCTGTTCTCAGAGTTAGCTGGTTCTGTCTGCTTTTCTAAACTGGACTTAAGAGCTGGCTACCATCAAGTCAGAATGAGGGAAGGGGAGGAATATAAAACTACTTTTAGGACTCATCAGGGCCTTTATGAGTTTAAGGTTATGCCTTTTGGGTTAACTAATGCCCCTGCAACATTCCAAGCCCTAATGAACCAAGTTTTTAGACCCTTACTCAGGAAAACAGTTTTGGTATTTTTTGATGATATCCTGGTATACAGTCCCAGTTTGGAAGTACATTGGCAGCACTTGAAGGAAGTATTGTTGATTATGAGGGAACACCAGTTACTGGCCAAGCTAAGCAAATGTTCATTTGCACAGGCACAAGTGGAATACTTGGGGCATATTATATCTCAAGCAGGTTTGCAAACAGATCCAGCTAAGTTAGAGGCTGTGTCAGCTTGGCCAAGACCCATGACAGTAAGGGCACTAAGGGGTTTTCTAGGCCTGACTGGCTATTATAGAAGATTCATCAAATCTTATGGAATCATAAGTAGGTCTCTCACTGATTTATTGAAAAAGGAGGCATTTCAGTGGACTCAGGAGGCTGAACAAGCCTTTAAGCAGTTGAAGCATGCACTTTGTCATTCTCCTGTATTAGCCTTGCCTGACTTTCAGAAGGATTTCATTGTAGAAGCTGATGCCAGCTACAAGGGTATGGGGGCTGTACTAATGCAAGAAGGGAGGCCAGTTGCTTTCTTTAGCAAGGCTTTTGGAAACAAACACCTAGGGCTATCCATTTATGAAAAGGAGTATATCTCAATCATCAATGCTGTGGATAAATGGAGGGCCTATATACTAGGAAGACACTTCACCATCAAGACTGACCACCACAGTTTGCAGTTCTTGCTTGAACAGAAAATAACCACTACCCTACAACAAAAAGGCTTGACCAAGTTACTAGGGCTGGACTATTCCATTCAATATAAAAAGGGGACTGATAATATGGCAGCAGATGCTCTGTCTAGAAGGGAGGTTGATGCTCATAGTGCTGCTGAGTTTCACTCCATCTCAATAGTTCAACCTCAGTGTGTAGGGGAGATAGTTGCTAGCTATAAGGATGATCCTTGGGCAACTGAGAACCTAACTGCTGCCCTCATTGACACCACTACCAACCCTAAGGTCTCTATATCTGGGGGGTTGGTAAGATACAAAAACAGATTGTACATTGGAATTACTGGGAATCTGAGACAAGACTTGATTGCCAAGCTGCATGAGTCTGCAATTGGAGGGCATTCTGGACAGACTGGTACCTACCAGAGAATGAAGTCCCTATTTTTCTAGAAAGGGATGAAAAGGGATGTCAAGGATTGGGTGAGAAAGTGTGATGTGTGCCAAAGGTGTAAGTCTGAAAATGTAGCATACCCTGGACTCCTCCAACCACTGAGCATACCTAGTGAGGCTTGGCAGAGTATATCTATGGACTTTGTTGAGGGATTGCCCAAATCATGCCATAAAGAGGTCATCTTGGTGATAGTGGACAGATTGACCAAGTATGCCCATTTCCTTGCCTTATCACATCCTTATACTGCAGAAGGGGTAGCTGAGTTATTCATGGAGAATATATACAAGTTACATGGCCTTCCCAGAAGCATTATTTCTGATAGAGATAAAATTTTTACCAGTAAATTTTGGCAAGCCCTATTCAAGCATATGCAGGTGAAACTGAATTTATCCACAGCTTATCACCCACAGACTGATGGTCAAACAGAAAAAGTGAATCAATGTGTTGAGAGCTATCTCAGATGTATGGTGTTCCAGAAACCTAAGAGTTGGGCTAAATGGTTGCACCTTGCTGAATGGTGGTACAATACTAATTTCCACTCCTCTCTCAAGTGCACTCCATTCCAAGCTCTATATGGATATTCTCCCCCCCCTATTAGCCATGGATCTACAACTGCAGGAAGGGGAGTTTGATTGGTTGGCAGAGAGGGGTGCAGTTCTAGCTGCCCTTAAGCAAAATTTACTGCAAGCTCAGAACAGAATGAGAGTGCAGGCTGATAAAGGTAGAAGTGAGAGATCATTGAATGTGGGAGATTGGGTCTATCTTAAGATCCAACCTTATAGACAAGTTACAGTGGCTGTCAGGGGAAACATCAAGCTTTCTTCCAAATACTATGGACCTTATAAGGTTACATAAAGGATTGGGGAAGTGACTTACAAACTTGCTCTACCCCCAGGGTCCCTCCTACACCCAGTATTTCATGTGTCACAACTCAAAAAGAAGATAGGGGAGGGTGTAGTCACTCAGTTGGATCCTCCAACTGTGGGTCAGGAAGGTCAGATCCTTGCAGAACCCATTGCTGTTCTGGGAAAAAGGTTGATTAAGAAGAATAACAGAGCTGTGACAGAGATTCTGGTGCCAAGGGAAGAAGCCACCTGGGAAAATTATTACCACCTCAAAAGTCAGTTTCCAGCCTTTGATCCTTGGGGTCAAGGATCATCCGGAGAGGGAGGTGATGCAACGACTGTCGTGGGTAGTATGACTGGAAGAAAGGGTATGAACCAAGGAAAGAAGAAACAAAGGGAAGGATGCAACGATGAAACGACAGCGTTTGACGATTACGGTTAAAACCGTATTAAAAGAACGACGTCGTTTGGCTAGCCGTTAAGAGCCGTTGGGATGAGCCTTCAGACGACGCCGTTTTGCTGCTGCTAGGAATGATCAGCTGCGACTGCAGCAGTTCCGGAAATAATGGAGTGTAGTTGTGAGCAGGGAATCATGTATTTAGTTGAGTAGTGGATTCCATTTTTGGTTATGCTAATGCTAAGACTCATCTTATTTCTTCTTCTCTCCTTTCTTCTGCTTCTACACCAATCTAAATCCCTAATTTCTCCACTATTTTCCCAAAATCCTTCGATTGAATTTTATCTTCATCGCAAGACCGTTGCACAACTTTTGGAGTTGAAAAAGATTTTTTTTCTTTTTGCGAAAACCTCTGCATTTTCCCCGTTTAGGCGGCCAATCTCTGCACATTTTTTTCCGATTTTCCTCTTCCTTTGTTTTCGATCACCCATGTGTCTCTAATCGTCTTCCTCGTGAGGCCTGAACGACGCTGATTGAAAGTCGTTTAATGATTAAAGGTTGAGTTAATACCACAAATGGTCCTCTGACTATTAGGCTAGTACTCCTTTTAGTCCTCGACTTTCAATTCGACTACAAATGGTCCTCTGACTTTCATTTTTGACACTAAATAGTCTTCCGTTAAGATTTATGTTAAATAGGTGTTAAATCTAGGGGTAATATCGTCATATTGATTAATATTATTATGATTACTTCTTTTTTAGAATTATATGACATCATAATTAATTTCAAACATTAATAAACATTAAGTTAATAAATATAATAACAAAATGGACGTGACAAATCACATAAATGAACAAATTAAAAAAAATTCCATGATTAATGTTTGCAATTTGTACTTGATTAATTATATTAATTCAACGGTGGCGACCTTCAGTTATGTCCCAAACAAAATGTTTGATCGATTAATGAAGAGTGAAAACTATTAATCATCCATGTATGAACAACCATGAAAATTATGGAAACAAGGTTAAAAAAAATTCTTCCATTTTAATTTGTTGGTTAAATTAAAAACAGATAGCTCTAATATTAAATTTTCATTTTGTACGCATAATTACAAGAATAATGTGTATTGTCTTTTTATTTAGGAGTATTTATATTTGTTAATTTTTTCAATGATGTTTGTTGGTGAAAAATTGTAAACATTTTTATGTTATGACAATTATATCTATCAATTTGACGATAATACCCTAGATTTAACACCTATTTAACAGAATTTTTAATGGAGGACTATTTGTGGTCAAAAATGAAAGTCAGAGGACCATTTGTGGTCGAATTGAAAGTTGAGGACTAAAAGGAGTACTAGCCCAATAGTCAGAGGACCATTTGTGGTATTAACTCTTAAAGGTTTTTTAAAAATTTTAATTAACGGTTAATTGGGTTCGAAATTTTTAGTTAATCGTTTTAACTGAACATTTTTTGGTGCGGTTAACCAAAATTATATATATATATATATAATATGTAAAATCTCTATAACTTTGTAATGGTTTTATGATATTGTTTTTGTATATTTTTTATGGATTTATTATTATATGTATTATTTTAATTAGATTTATTATTATAGGTATTCTTTTTAAGATTTAGAACTTTAGCTTTAAAAAGTTCGGTTAATATGTTAACCGATCGATTAACCAAAAAAATTTGAATTCGATTTGATTAACGGTGAAAGTTTTAAAAACTTCGGTTAATCGATTATGCATCCCTAGTCTTGATATACAAAATTAAACTATGAGAAATTGTCCCAATAATAATAATAATAATAATAATAATAATAATAATAATAATAATAATAATAGTAACAACAACAACAACAACAATAATAACAATAATAATAATGATAATATTGATAATAATAATATTAAAAATAAGAATAATAATATTAATAAGGCATAAACTTGTGTGAGACCGTCTCACCGTGAGACGGGTCAGGTCGGGTCGGATCAAGATGCAAATGTAATACTTATATGCACAAATGTCATACTTATATGCTCAAATGTAATACTAATTAGGAATAAAAATTTTGTTACTTATAAGGTTAAATGTAATACTTTTAAGGGAAAATACAATACTTTTACATTTCGATTTAAAAGTATTACATTTTTTCTCAAAAGTATTATATTTTCCCTTATAAGTAAGGGGCACTTGTCAATATTACTTATTATTATGAAAAATGTATTACTTTTTCTCTTATGAGTAACAAAAAATTGTATTTTTAATTAGTATTATATTTGAGCATATAAGTATGACATTTGCATGTTGCTTCGACCCGACACTATCCGTCTCACGAATAAGGATCCGTGAGACGATCTCATACAAGTGTGACCCTATTAATAATAATAATAATTAGTACCCATTTTGGTCCCTCGACTATTAAGTACTCATTTTGGTCCCTCGACTATTGAAAATGACGGTTTTGCCCTTCTTTATTAACGGTGGATAGATGACAATTGTAACGGAGGACCAAATTGGGTATAATTTTAAAAGTTAGAGGACTAAATTGTGTACTTTTATTGTCGAGGGACTAAATTACACATTACCTAATAGTCGATGGACCAAAATGGGTATTAACTATATATATATATATATATATATATATATATATATATATATAGGGTAATTCTCTGGTGCACACCTACATTATTATGTGAACTGATGCACTCGCGTGGTGCATTGATCGATTCTAATATGACGGTGTAGCGCATACCGCATCTCCTGTCCTTGGTCCTTCATCTAGGCTAATTTTGGGGTGTTTTTTTGTAATTACGATATGGTGGACTAAGGTTTGAATTACGAACTCAGTTTTGTTTGTTTACTCGTGCGATGATTCCGGTTGATACAGCACATCCGACGGAAGTGATACCCCCGACCTTGCGACGCCGACGGTTGACGACCGTCCTTCTCCGGCCATGGACGCGGACGGCGCAACGCCATCGATATCAAGTATGGCGTGAGTGGTCTCCTTGGTTTCCCTCTATTTCTTTTACGTCAGTCCACCACACCCACACGGGGCAGTAGGGTCCTATGAATTCATCGTAGATGGGGTGCATAATATTCCTAAGACTATGAGTCCAGTTTTCTAGTTCATGCGTCAGTGGCCCTTTTCTTTCCTTTGCAATCGTGCGTTTGGGTTCCCTGGTGAATCTACATCCATAAGTCATAGCAGATTGTTGATGGACTCTGTGTTGCTTTTTATTTTTATTTATTAGAACGGATATTTCTTAGTTTTGTTTAGAACTCATGTTTCTTAGTTTTTAATAGAACGCATGTTCCATAGGATTTCATACGCCACAGATTACCCGGTTACTTGAAATATGATTCTCCAAACTTCATTTGTCACAAGGATAGACGCATTAGGGATCCCGGCCGTTAGTTCGTTTCAATGTAAGAATATAACATAGAACTGTACTAACCTCCAGCCATAGTTGTCTTTAGAATTGCCTTGGGTTGATGTTGTTGTATGTGTTGATAGTGATAGTATTCCTGCAAAGTGTCTGGTAGAATAGCTCCCACTTGTCTCAGGTTCAATATAGATGGTGTATTAAGCAGTAACCTGAGTAGTGGGGGACATTATACTTATATAGCCTATTGAACCATCAATATAGGCCTTTGTAACGGTTGTAACAACAACCGTTACAACCTTAGATTAAATGATACCACATTATGGCCATTGAAGACCATAATTGCACCATATTCAAAATAGAACATGTTACATTCTCCCACTTGGTGCAATTACAAACTCAAAGAAAACAAAAAACATGAACCATAGAGATACGTCCTCTTAAAGTGAGTAGCATCTACTATAATCACAATGTAGCTTGTTCTCTAAGAATTTCTTGTGGTAATCAAAACTTCATGGATAAACCTTATGTTTAATCCAGGTCCAAAATATATTTTCTCAACAAAATGTGTGCACAATACAATAACGAGAAAATATCTGAATGCTTTAAGAATTTCATA
>CM008343.1:28938164-28951247 GCA_002525835.2 Ipomoea batatas
AATCCCATGCACCACTTCCCAGTATTTATCGAACTTTGCAGCATACTCTTAGCCATATTTGCTATCACCAAATCAGTTGACTCAACTCAATTGCACAAATTAACCTTAATCTCAGACATCAATAGGAAGAAAACATTCGAAGTTTGATATTTTCTTCCAGAAAATACATTTGATGCTTTATAAAAGACTTTTAATTTATCACAAATGTTCTCAGCTAACTCCCTATCTTGTTCAAGTGGTGCACAAAGAAATGAAGACTCTTGTTGTTCCAAACGGTAAAAAACATCTTTGTATTGCAATGCAACAGAAAGCATCAAATAAGTATAATTCCATCCAGTCTTACAATCCTGAACTAACTGTTTTGAGTATTCTATGCCCAAATGTGTTGCACTTTCTTTAAATAGTTGTTGTCTTTTTGGTGTAGCTAACCAAAAACCAACACTATCTCTAACTCTTTCCAATCCATTCCACATAACTTTTAGCCTATCTTGCACTATCAAATTCAAGATATGTGCACAACAACGCATATGAAAAAATTATCCCCCAAATAAAATATGCTTATGATTAAGCTTGGACAACATGTTATTTATTAAAGCATCATTAGTTGAACAATTATCAACAGTTACTGCAGACAATTTTCTCTCAAGATTCCAATCTAAAATACATTTCAACATTTCTTTTGAAAGAGCCAATGCTGTATGTGGAGCCGGGACATAAATAAACCTAACATAAATACATAATAAACCTAACATAAATACACAATAAATAATTTCACAATAAGTAATCAACTTGCAAGATAAATAATTTCATAAAGTGCACATACCTCAAAATCAAATTATGTAGACTCCAATTGTTGTGCACAAAATGAGCTGTAATAGCCATGTATCCCTTCTTTCCATTAGATGAAGTCCACATATCCGTCGTCAATGCAACCCTACTTGAGCTTCTATTCATAGACTCAACAAGTGTGGCCTTTTGAGCCTCATACATCTTTAGAATATCCGCTCTAATTGTATTCTGACTAGGCACCTTGAACAAAGGTTGAGCAATTTGCATGAACTCCCTAAAACCGGAATGTGCAACCATATTGAGTGAATACTCGTGCTTAACAATCATACGACCAAGTCCCTGTCTAGTAGCTATGGGGTCAAATGTATAATTGTTTACATTCACTTTTCCATCCTTGTCTTGATTGAAGGTCAGTGTTTGTTGCCTTAAGTGTTGGTAAGGTCTCATTCTACAAATTTGGTGATGATCATTCAAATGTTTTGTACCATTTTTACTCTCTCCCCCAAGTAGCTTCTTACAGTAATTACATTTCGCCTTGTTTATCCCATTAACTTTAATCTTTGTAAAATGTTCCCAAACAGTTGACCTTAATCTTTTCTCACCAACTTTAGGCTCACGCTCACCTTCAAGGTTTATAATAAAAAAAAATCAACTTCAACAGTTTGGAGTAATTTAATAAACAAAATGTAAATTTAATATTTAATAAATATTAGACTGGACAAGAAGCTCACCTTCAACAGTTTGACTAGTTCCTTGAGTTTCTTGAGTTTCTGCTTCATTCCTAGCACTAGGTGAATCCACGGGGGATGAATTAGGGTACTCTACTGGTGAGCTCATAGGCGTTGGAGTAAATGAATCACAACCGCCTACATAGGAATTATCACCTTCCATTCTAATAAGTATTAATATAGTATATGATAAAAAAACAATTAGTTTCAAGAATGTGAATGTTTAAATACTTATTAAACAATAACGTATAAAGTATAAACATCAAATACAAAAACTATACAATTCAGAATGTCCAGGCTTGGTTCAGAAAAGCTTTCAAAAACTATGCCCTTCCTTCACCTCACAACACAGTATATAAACACACAACAAATGATCTAAAAATCTCATAAATAAGTTAAAGCATTATGCATTTATGATTTTATGCTAACAGTTAATGTACCTAGGCTTCACAGACTCACAGTTCACACTTAATAAACATTCAGTTGATGGCTTGATGCAAACATTCACACTAAATAAACACATAATTTGGTGCACCCAATTGATGCAAACATTCACACTAAATAAACACATAATTTGTTGAAGAACTACATCAATCACAAGCAAATGAAACAATGCCTAATTACAATTACAATAAACAATGCCTAATTAGTAATTACAATAATAAATAATAAACAATGCATAAATGCCTAATTAGTAATTACACAGATCAATAAATCAATAAACGAATTACCTGGGCTTGAGATGTCGCAGCTGGCAGAAGCTGGGGACTAGGGTCGACTGTCAACGGTGAGCAGAAGCCGAAGATGTTGTAGCTGGGGTTGGCCGTCGATGTCGTCGCAACTGGGCACGGATGCAGAATTTGGGTGCCTGGGCGGTGAGGTTGGGCGGCCGGCGGCGAGACGGTAGGGGGCAGAGAGACGCGGCGGTAGAGCGACGGGTGGCAACAGAGAGCGGAAAGGCAGCGAGTCGCGGTCGGCAAAGAATAAACTTGAGAGAGAGAGGCGGAATTAGTGAATTAATTTCCTTCTAGGGTTTTATTTTCTTATATACTTTTACATAACATATATATATATATATATATAATATAATATAATATAACATAAAAATATTCGGGGAATCAGGGACGCGGCAAGGATCGGGGAACGGGGTTGGGATCGGGGTGGGGAACACCCTCCCCGTCCCCGGCGGAGATTGAGAATTTCTCCCCATCCCCGCCCCCGTCAGGGCGGGGATCAGTTTTTCTCGTTGGGGACGGGTTGAATTGCCATCCCTAACCATTACTCATCAAAGCACACAAGAATTGTGACCAAGCCATGTGTCCTGTCTACTTTGCTTTTGAGGTATGTTCCTAAGTGTTGGGCATCCACAAATTCACCAACAAGTACATTCAGCACAAATCCCTTCAAGATTAAACAATGGAATACACTTGCATCATGCCCATTCTATCAAGTATGTTTTTCACTCTCCTTTTCATTTCTTTCATTTCCTCCTCAATTTTCTCTTCTATTGTCTCATTCAATTCACACACTTTTTTTTTAACATTCTAATTTTCAACTCCTTCATCTTTCACAACTTCACCAATCAAAGTAACAACATTTTCAACAAAAACATCTACATCATCATCATCGACATTATTGCCAATAGTGACAACATCAACAACTTTCACAACATCATCATCATCACAAGCAACAATCTCATCATCAAAAGGATTAGAAATACCAAAATACTCACAAGCATCAAGAAAATTATCACAAGAATCGAAAGAACTATCCTCACAAAAATAAAAAGAATTATCCTTACAAGAATCAAGAGAATCATTATCCCAAGCAAGAAAAGAAACAACTAGAGTGGGTTTTCTAGCAGTTCCCTTGATCCTATGAATTGACAAGTCCACAATCCTAAAATCTAATGTCGGCAGAATGTGGGTTTTGATTTGATAGGTCCACGAATCAAGAACACTATTCGATAGGTACATGAATAGAAGAAAGAATTCTTACGCAAGTGTAAAAAAACTTAAGGAATTTTTATTGATAATTTTCTCTCAAAACTCATAATACATACACCCATTTTATAGATGAAAGTGGATGTAGAATACTTCTAAAAATCTAATAAAGAAACTTTAAAAAATCTAGTAAAGAAACCTTCTAAAAATTTGATAATGAACATTCTAAAAATATGATAAGGAGCGTTCTAAAAATCTAATAAAGAAAACATTAAAGATAACAACTTAAAATAGGAAACAAGTTTCCTAATCTAAGTAGGAAAGTGGTATGATAAGTGCCATTCCAAATAAGCAATGTAAGTAAAATAATCTAAGCATCAATAATCCTTTTTTTGAAAACCAATGTCTGAAGCAAAGAAGCAACAAAGTCTGGGTGGTGGGGTCTGGCCTTGAATTCCTGCTACTAGTTGGGCCATCGTCGCCGCCGCTTGTTGGATGACCTGCGTTGCTGCTTGAAAGTCCACGGCTTGGATGGAAGCAGCATTCACTGGGAGGGGAGCGCGACCCCCACCATGGTTGTTGTTGAGTTGGCTACAGAGATCACCTTCTTAGCGATGGTTGTTGTTGATCTGGCTACAGAGATCACCCTCGCGGCGATCTCCCTCGCGGTTGCTATTAAGCTACTCACGAAGATCACCCGAGGGGTGACCATTGTTCACTTGACGAGAACCATGAGAGCTGCTGGATCCCGATTGCGCCATTGACAGTGATGAGATGAGCTGAGTGTTTTGTGTTTTGTGAAGTTTGCCTGAGATCTAATCTCGGCTCTCAATGAAAGCAACAATGACGGTAAATATGTGTTACCGGTATACTCTGAGTATTATTAATCTTAGTGTTGAGTACAATGTTGAGTACAGTGTTCAGTACAATGTCTAGTACAATAGTGAGCTCTAATCTAGAAATGTTGCGTGCTTTCTCTACAAGTGTGAGCGTCCTTTTATATTCCTGAGTGCAACGACTCTCTGCTTCACTTTTATTGCGCAGTATTAATGCTGGGGAGCCGTTGAGTGGCTCCTCATCAATGCGTAATAATGCTTGTTTGACGTTCGTTCATCTGTCTTCGGGTCCTGCCCATATTTTCGAGTCGGGTACCTAATTACCCTGTCAGGTTCAATGGAACTTATTTTCCATGGGAAGTTGAATTCCTCACTTTTGAGGAAAAAAAAATGAGGTAGACCTTCGTATTTCATTTTTCATGGTTGTTAGGAACAAAAATTGACATGAAAAGACTATTTTACCCTTAGCTTTTTCCTTCCTCCTTTCGTTTCCTCTCATTCTTCTTCCTCCCTGCTTTTGTTTCTTCATTAATTTTTTTGGGTAAATTTGTTTCTTCATTATTGTTCTTGCAATATGTGGGTTATAATATTTTAATTTATATTATTATAATTACTTCTTTTGAAACAAAATTATTATTACATAAGGACATATATATCTTTATACTCATTATTTCTTACCATTCCACCCCAACCAAACAATTGAATTCATATTCTCAGTAATTTCTTTTCCACTAACCAAATAATATAATTCATTTTCCTGGTAACTACTTTTTCATGGAATTTCACTTTCATTTTCCTTCAAATATTTTTCAGCAAACCAAAACGACTGTTAATGTTGAATTCTAATTTTACCATGTATATAACGAAAGTTTTATTCCTTAAAAATCCATATATCATTTTCCTTGGCCCTGTTTGGTAAATGGCTGTTGGCTGATTGGGTTGGCTGTTTGGGTTAGAAGGTATGATTTGTTAATAACATTAGCTGATTTTAAAAAGTTGGCTGATTGGGTTGGCTGTTAGCTAATAGCTGTTTGGTATAATTTTTTTTCTCAAAAAACTAATTGAAAATGCTACTTTGAGTAGCCTTTTGAATTTTAGTATTTTAGAGTTACAAAAAGCTTATTAACCAAACAACTAATAGTGATCAAATAAGCCAAAATTGGCTGATAGACTGATTATTTACCAAACAGGGCCCTTATGATTTTCTAAGCTCGCGTGCTTCTTTTTTTTTTTTTTTTTGGGAAAGAATCCCAAGTTCGAGTCCACAAATTTCATGTCAAAGATTTGTGGGGACAGCTACAGTCTTACAGATGTTTAGCCAATGATACCAGTCCAAAGTCCAACGAGCACAAAACATGTCCTATTTTACATTTATTCCCAACTTGAGTGGACCAAAACGGGTACCTAACACTACCATTAATTGGCCCAGTACCTGAAAGCTGAAAAACTATAAGCTAGAAGCTAAAAACTGAAGAGATGTTAATCTAAATGATTATGCTTAAAAGTGTTTGGTAAAATTAACTTTTTGATAAGTTGATAAATTTAAAAAACTAAAAAGAACATCTTCATAAATTTAAATAGGCTTGTTTATATATATTAAAATTTAACATTTTGAAATGAAACTATTAGCATAATCATGATCTAGTATCTCATAATGAAGTAAGCAATAATAATAATAATAACAATAATAATAATAATAATAATAATAATAATAATAATATAGGGTAGATAAAAATATAGGAGAAGAGAAAAGACCAAAAAGATTTTAATTGGGAGGAGTAAATGATGACATTTATTTAAAATAATAAGGATAAATATGAAAAAAAAAAGTTAGGAAATTACTAGTTTATTTTTGAAACGTTTCAAAATAAGCTCTTATTTTAAGTTGCTAGCTTATTTTGAGAGCACTACCAAACAGAGCTTATAACTTATTAGTAGTTTAAAATAATATATATGTTCCTAAATAAATTTTGCCAAACAGAGCCATAGCCCTGGACCATAAAAAAAGTATTTTTTTAATGGAATAAGGTTCAAATTGGCCACTGAACGTAACCTAAAAGTGCAATTAGGCCACTGAACACTCCAAATACATGTAATTTCACCGTTACCTTTCATTTTATCAGGTTGCATGCTTATGTGGATGGTGAATTGACATTTTAAAATAATTTTTAATAATAATAACATTCAAAATAAAAAATAAAAAATTAAATGCCTGCTTCCTTGTTTTTTTTTTTTAAAAAAATTAATTAAAAACAATTAAAAATACAATGCTTGTTTGTTTGTTTGTTTTTATTTAAATTTTTACATTTTTTTATTTATTTTATTTTTATTTTTAAAGTTTAGTATTAAAAAAATATTTTAAAATGTCAACTTAGCATCCATGTAAGCAGCAACCTGATGAAATGGAAGGTCCTGCTATAAGGTAGAATTGCATGCATTTGAAGTGTTGAGTGGCCTAATTGCACTTTTTTTTTTCGTTCATTGGCCTAATTACACTTTGGGGTTACGTTCAATGGCTAATTTGAACCTTATTCATTTTTTAATATACTAAAAGTAAATTATTTATGTACAAAAAATATATTATTTGAATACTGAAATTACATTATTTTATATATTATCAAATAATATACATTCAATACACAAATATTATATTTTTAATATATTAAAAATGTACTATATATTCATGGTTTATGTGAACCATGATCCACTTAATAAATTGCCCTTTTTTAAGTTTTAACAATAGCCACGTCCCACAGAGAAATTCCACCAGTAATAAGCAGCCATGTCATCACTATATGACGTGTATTCCGACCAGCAAACCGCACCGCAATGGCGCAATGTACTGAAGAAGAAAACAAGCACAGATTTTTAACACAGAGAAAAGAAAGGGGGAGAAAAAAAAAAACCAAAACCCTCATAAATACGGAGCAAAACAAAATTTAGCACCGCTCGGAAGTCGATCTTATGGCGATCTGAAAATTTCTCTCCCTATCCCTGCAATGGCGTCTTGAGAAATCCCTACTCTTCGATCTCTCATCTGAATCAACTATCTACCCACGTCTTCCTCTTTCATGGCTGCTCCGTTCTTTTCGACGCCGTTTCAACCCTTCGTCTATCAGGTATCCTCCCTCCCCCTTCATTTATTTTATGTATGTTGGACGCGTATCTCTGTGACTATATCTAATTAGGTTTGCTCTTAGGATGTGGATTTTGAATTTTATCATATTCTTCTTTTTCTTTTGGTGCTTGGTGATCGTGCTTTTGTAATCTTGGAATACTACTTGGCAGCTGTGAAAATGCTAAACCAGCGCTTAGTTGCTTTCATTGTATTGATTTTTGTTAATTTGGAGAATTTTAAGTAAATTTGAGTTGTCAAAGGCTAAATCAGAGGAATTTTAGTTGACCGAACGATTGTTAGTACCTGTTTAGATTATAAATAGTTTTGCATTATGGCAAAAGGTTTAAGGAAGCTGGCTTTCTGATTGTTGATTTGTTGCAAAAGTATTCCCTTGTGCAGTTTTTATAACTGGATTTGGTTCCAGATGTTATTTGACCTTGTCATAGTTTGTTACTTGATATACTTGAAATGATCTTACATGGGTAACTTTTAAATGAAGCTAACTTAAAATTGAATAAGGAAGTTAGTAAAAAGTAACTTAAACGAGTTCACGATCTGCTTCTGGTGCAACTTCTTAGTCCCTGATGTCCATTGACGAGTGCATACTTCACTTATCATAAGTTCATTTTATTTCTAGAATACTATGCATCTAAAGGTTTGATCAGTTTAGTATTCAAAGTCAAGCATTATAGGCTTGATAATATTGTGTTATGGAATGTTTGGATACTTCATAATGAAATTTTGAATAGTGTAATCTCTCTCAGTCTAACTACTCATTAATACTAACCCAATTTCAGATATTTTAACAACTTGCTTGCATTTGTTAAAGACTATAACACATCCATTTTCTGCTCGTAACCCAAGATTCCATCATACATTTGCCCAAAGTTCCTACAGAAAACGTACCTAAAGTTCAAAGCTAGATCTGTCTTACATTAATATGTTGGCCATTGTCTTTTGTTTATTCTTATGGAACATGACTAAAAAAAATAAAGCAGCAGACTTTGGTACATTAACTCTATAATTTCATACTTGACATTTTTGTTTTCTGTATAAGATGAGATGCTTGAGAATTTACAGTTTGTACTATTGTAGAGTCCACAAGATGCTGTTACACCTTTTCAGATTCTCGGAGGTGAAGCTCAGATAGTTCAGGTATTTATTGAGTCTTGTTCTTTTCCCTTCTAGTGGGAAATCCCTATCTATCTGGTCATTGTGATTGATTTTTTCTCCTTTTTCAATTCAAAATTTCAGATTATGTTGAAGCCACAAGAAAAGATTATTGCAAAGCCTGGTTAGTTGGTGATAACATTCATTGTGGAGTAGCTTACATGTATAGAGGAATTTTTTGGAATGTTGGAAATTTAGAACTGTTATATTAAGTGGTATTAAAAATAAATTAACATGTGCAATTCAAATTATGTCACATTCTGAAACTGTGACATTCAAACTAAATTTTCATTTAAGTAAAGTGCTAATCTAATGCAGTATTATGAGATTAAACCACAAAATATTATTCTTACAAATAATGGGGTTCAATAATGTAATTGTAATCACTAGAAATGTGGTTTCCAAATCTTTTTTCCTTTCTGCTCTCTCTCTCTCTCTCTCTCTCACACACACACACACACACACACACACACTATTTTGTACTCCATAATATGTATGCACATGCTAAGACTTAAGATAAAGGTATTAGCAGTAATAATTGTCTCCAAGATACAATATCATACATGGTAGATATTTTTCTCTGGTCAAGCTTATGGTTATTTAATATTGATAATTGCTCCACAGGTAATTTATCTTACTAAAACCATTCTGGAAATCAACCATACACATTATTCTTTCAAACAAGATGCCCATCACTAGCAAATTAAACCAAACCCCTCCCCCTATTACCTCTCCCCTTGAGTAGTGAACTGTCTAACTTGACTTCATTGATATCGGATCAGACATGGACTAAATGATTGCTTCCATAATGTCTATGCTGGAACATAAATGATAAATTCTGTATGCAACTAACAAAAAAAGAAAAATATAAAGGAGGAAAGAAATGATTCTGTGTGCAAACACAAAATCATTTCATTAATTAACACTTTCTTAAAATAAGCGTGTATGTTTGACATTAATATTTGTCAGAAGAAAGTATTACATTTTAGTGGCTGTGTGTGTTTTTCTAAATGACATTTTAATAGTTCGTTTGGAATTTATTGCTGTGTGCTTTTGATATTCTTGCTAATGTATCAGACTCATGCTTGAGTAGGGATGGCAATGTGGTGCTGGTTATGCACTGCTTACACCTAACCTACCCTATGTGGGATATTTGTCAGTTGAGATGCAAAATATATTTTTTAAAGCAGGGTTGTGGAGCAGTGTGGGGTACTGCATAGTCACATAGAAATAAGAAGAAAAAAGATCCATACATTGCAAATAGTTAGCCATCATTTGATTTGAAGTCTAATTTGGGAAGACAGAAATGTGATTACGTGAGATGGCCTTCTGTAATGAGTGTGTAATTAGATTTCAGTTCAGTAAGACGTTGTTTGCCGTGCTTAAATATCAACTGTGTTTATGATCCTGTTTAGAAGGAAAAACAATTCTGTTTGCATGCTTCAGTTTTTTCTGAATTTTTCCTGAGTAGTTATCTTTTTGTTTGCAGGTTCCATGTGCTATATGTCTGGTTCAATCCAAATGGAAAATATATACGTCCCAGAAAATGAAGTTGGCTTGACGCAATGGCTCTTTGGAAAGAGTGTGACTAGCATAGTTCTCCATAATACAGGCACAACTGATGGATTTGTGGGCATTGCCGCACCTTCTCTAGCGAGAATCCTCCCAGTAAGTATCAATACCCCGAGCTCATCCTACTGTTGCTGATGCTTCTATTTCACTTTTGATAATTCTAACTATCTTTTTTATGCTTCTATTTCGCTTTTGATACTACTAATTATTACTTTTTTGTTCTTCTGGTTTGTTGATCTGCAGATTGATCTAGCAATGTTTGGTGGCGAGATATTGTGCCAGGTACAGATGATTGAGAGTCTGTATGTTGTTTGTTCCCATGTGTTGCTGAGGATATCCCTCTTCATTCTTTATCCCAATTCCACCTACCCAAATAAATAAAACATGTTTGTTTTACTTGCTGGGAAAACCAATGTGCTGGAATAAAATATGACCATTCTGATATTGTTCTGTAGCCAGATGCATTCCTTTGCTCAATTAACGATGTGAAAGTCAATAATACAGTTGATCAAAGGGCACGCTACATGGTTGCTTCTGCAGAGGTGAGATCATGGGAATTTCTTGACCTTTCCCTCTTCTGGAGTCTAAGTATAACCTGGATGACATTTTTATTTATGCACTTATGACATTTGCTGTAGGGATTCCTAAGGCAGAAAATATCAGGTCAAGGGCTTGCTTTTATAGTTGGTGGTGGTTCTGGTACGCTTGTGAATCTTAGCTTGCTGATGACTGATAATTTCTAGAATTCTCAGGGATTGTTTTCATGACTAATTTTGATGATACTGGGGGTAAATGGTGAATTTTTGATATAGTCTTCTAGACTTCGGACTTCAACTTTTTGTAGAAGCTCTTCGCATCTGCACATTCATGAACATGTTATCATGTTCCATATGTGATGAAAGAGAATGAATAATAATAAGAATAAGAGACAAGAGCCAACTATTGGGAATTTATTATAGACATGTGAAATATCTTTAGAGACTAGAATATAGTTTCCTTAATGACAAAAGATTACATTCTTTCTACATGGTGTCATGGTGATTGAAATTTTTATAGCCCAAAGTTCCACAGTTCCATGCTCTACTAACATTATTTGTTGTTACAGAGCTGTATAGATAAGCTGGATTTCAAAATGTTTCCTTGTATTTTTTTAGTCGATAGTGTTAGACACACCACTGCTAGTAGGTAATGTACGTGTTTGCATTTATTGTATATGTTAAGTACACTGGAAGAGAACTTATATATACAAGCTAAAGACTGTACAGAACCACAAAATTCAAACTTCAAACTAAGGGTTGAGAGTGATTCTCTCAACTAAACCTTTTCCCTCTAACACTCCCCCTCAAGTTGGAGCATAAATATCAAACATGCCCCAGCTTGTTACATATATATGAAATCCGATTCTTGCTCAGCCCTTTTGTGAACACATCAGCCAATTGATCACCACTGCGAACGTGCACAGCAGATATCAACCCTTGTTGAACTTTCTCTTGTATAAAATGACAATCAACTTCAATATGCTTCGTCCGCTCGTGAAAAACTGGATTGTTCGTAATATGTATAGCAGCACAATTATCACACCACAACTGCACAGGCACTCTTACCTCTACACCTATCTCTTTTAGAAAATTATGAACCCAAACTATTTCATTAGTCACACGAGCCATAGCTCTATATTCTGACTCTGCACTTGACCGAGCCACAACACTCTACTTCTTACTCTTCCACTAGACCAAGTTGCCTCCCACAAATACACAATATCCTGTTGTAGACCTCCTGTCATCAGGCGAACCAGCCCAATCTACATCGGAAAACGCCTCAACATATGTGTGTCCACGATCAGTATAAAGAACCCCTTTCCCAGGTGCACCCTTCAGATACTACACAATACGAACAACTGCTTCCCAATGAGTTTGTGTAGGTGAACTCATGAACTGGCTCACCACGCTTACTGGAAATGCAATATCTGGACGAGTAATCGTGAGATAGCTCAGCTTTCCTACTAATCGCCTATATCTTTCTGGATCTTCAAACATCTCCCCCTCACCTGCTACAAGCTTAACACCTTGTTCCATGTGCCTATCGCAGGGTTTCGACTTTCGACCCAAGTAATCCAGTATTATCAAGAAGATCCAACACATATTTCCTTTGTGAAAGAAATATGCCTTTCTTGGAGCGAGCAACTTCAATACCCAAGAGTATTTCAGTACTCCTAGATCCTTAGTATGAAACTCAGTTCCGAGGAAGAACTTAAGAGCACTAATTTCGTCTTCGTCACTGCCTGTGATTACGATGTCATCGACATATACTATCAACAAAACACATCCACGTTTAGTACGTTTATAAAAGACAATATGATCACACGCACTCCTCTGCATTCCAAATTTCACAACTGCATTACTAAACCTCCCAAACCACGCACGTGGGGACTGTCTCAGACCATACAAAGATTTTTTTAACTTGCACACTCTCCCAGACTCCCCCTGAGCAACAAACCCGGGTGGTTGCTCCATATAAACCTCCTCAAGTAAATCACCATGCAAAAAAGCATTTTTTACATCTAACCATCTAACTGGTGCAAAGGCCAATGATTAGTAGCAGCCAAAGATATAAATATGCGTACCTAAGTCAACTTAGCTACCGGGGAAAAAGTCTCGGTATAATCTACACCATATGTCTGTGCATACCCCTTAGCCACCAAGCGTGCTTTGAGTCTTGCAACAGAGCCGTCAGGGTTCATCTTCACCACATAAACCCATTTGCACCCAATGGCTGTCTTACCGGATGGAAGATCCACCAAATCCCAGGTCTGATTCTCTTCAAGAGCAGCCATCTCCTCCCCCATCGCACGCCTCCAGCCATCATGAGACATAATTTGATATTTAATAATTAGTAAATTTTCCATCTCCTAACATTATTTGTTGTTA
>CM008343.1:28996492-29009389 GCA_002525835.2 Ipomoea batatas
ACAACATCATCATCATCACAATCAACAATCTCATCATCAAAAGGATTAGAAATACCAAAATACTCACAAGCATCAAGAAAATTATCACAAGAATCAAAAGAATTATCCTCACAAAAATAAAAATAATTATCCTTACAAGAATCAAGAGAATCATTATCCCAAGCAAGAAAAGAAACAACTAGAGTGGGTTTTCTAGCAGTTCCCTTGATCCTATGAATTGACAGGTCCACAATCCTAAAATCTAATGTCGGCAGAATATGGGTTTTGATTTGATAGGTCCACGAATTAGGAACACTATTCGATAGGTACATGAATAGAAGAAAGAATTCTTACACAAGTGTAAAAAAACTTAAGGAATTTTTATTGATAATTTGCTCTCTAAACTCATAATACATACACCCATTTTATAGATGAAAGTGGATGTAGAATACTTCTAAAAATCTAATAAAGAAACTTAAAAAAATCTAGTAAAGAAACCTTCTAAAAATTTGATAATGAACATTCTAAAAATATGATAAGGAGAGTTCTAAAAATCTAATAAAGAAAGCATTAAAGATAACAACTTAAAATAGGAAACAAGTTTTCTAATCTAAGTAGGAAAGTGGTATGATAAGTGCCATTCCAAATCAGTCATGTAAGTAAAATAATCTAAGCATCAATCATCCTTAATTGAAGTTTGATTTGGGTCTCTATAATTCTTTCTTCTATCAAATTGACATCATATTAGACTTTCTTGTTTCTTCCCCCCAATGATGCTTTAAGAATGTAGTGATGGGCATTTCTGATAAGCCTACTATGGACTCTTATTGGATCACATATGGGTTGGTTCCTATGAATGAACCATCAAAGTTCTTCCTATCAGCTTGTACAAATAGCCCCAGATGATCACCAATGGCTTTGGCTATTCTCTTAGTGAAAAATCTTATTGGGAATTTATGTGCATGTACGCAAAATTCCACTTTGCACAAGGAGACTTCGAATGGGGATTAGCTTGGCTTCAGCCTTTGTAAACTAAGGAGGCTCTGTTCAATTCCCATGGACCGTCCTCCATTACTCAGTTGATATCTACCTCGTGAAAAAAACTGAAATTGATATAAGTTTTGGTATGTTTCTATAACCATCATCCCTCTTGGTCTCTAGATAGCAACAATTATTTCCTTTAGGATATTAAACTTGAGTTATTTCTCTGTTAGCAAATGTCCAACTAGTCCATGTTTATATTCTTCACTTACGTTACTTCCTTCACATCATCCTCGACTATAACCATGCCCTCGTCTTCTTCCTCCACCAAGGTGTGAGAAACTCAGGAGCTTTCCAGAGATCGTGAACTTGACGCTGCCATAGAGAACAACACACAAAGGAGTGCAAAATGGAGACACTAGGGAAAATTCTTTAAGAAAAAAAAAACTTATCACTTACAACATGTTTGGTTCACGGAATGAATTTTAAGGGAATAGGAATAGTATGTCATAGGGAATGGAATATGTAAGGAATAGAATAGGAATTGTATTCTATAGTTTGGTTCGTCGAAGGAATAGACTTTAGGAATGTAATTTCAATGTTTGGTTAGTTTAAGGTGTTAGGAACCTCGAGCTGTTGATTTTGATGATACCAACTATCCGAGGAGACCCCTAACTTTTATCTTGTCTTTAGAATAGGTCTCTGCTTTATATCTTAGTCTTACAGGATAACCGAATCCTTAGTAACTTTTCATCATTAAGGATTCAAGTCTTATATACCGAAGTATTGAAGAACCCAACCGAGGAGTTCAAATACCGAAGAGTAGAAGATCTGAAAAGATGAAGACTTGAAGAACCGAAGACTAGGATCACAGGCCGAAAAATGGAAGGGCCAAGCTTTTATAACCGAGCAATCAAAAGTATGATTGACTCGAGGAGATTAAGAGGAATGATAAGGTCAATCATTCTCTCGCACAACCAAGGCAAAGACATTCTCTGATAAGTTGTCTTATCTACTGCCTTGAAAATAGGTATAACTGAATGTCAAATCAGGTCCTATGCAACGATCCCAAGGAGCATTTAATGATTGTCACCTTTTTTAGGGACAAAAGACAAATTGTCCTTGCACAAAAGTGGACAAACGACTAGAAAGTACTGACATTCTGAAAACAATGAAAATACTACCCATTGGATATTACACACTGGATAATAGGTTTTGAATTTCATTTTCCCTCCAACGGATCTGAAATTCTACCTATAAATACCCTTGTCCCATCTCACTTTGACAAGGTTGAAAAACTCGAAATATTGTCTAGCAAGTGAAAAGCTCTCAGTGTGATATTCATAAGCTTACAAAGTGATATTCAGATTCTATAAGAAATTCTTGTGTGATTAAGGAGATCATCAAGGCAACTAATCACAAGGATTTCAAGTTGGAGAATCATCACAACCTTTCAACCATCTCTACAAGTGAAGTAGAAAGAGGCGGAGTAAACTTGGAAGAAGTTGAAAAACCTACAACAACAAGGCTGCCGGGCTAAGTGATCAAAGGAGCTTGTTGTAACGGAGTTTGTACTATTATGGGGAATATAGTGCAAACCTTCACGTGTTGTGAAGAAGAGTGGAGTAGGCTTAGTTAACAGCTAAACCACTATAAAAATCTCTCTCTCTCTCTCTCTCTCTCTCTTTTATTTACTCTTACGTATTGCATTGCATATTCCACTCAAACGAAATAATCTTTTCAAGAAAAACCTAAGTGCAAAGTTGAAGCTAAAATTTGATATAATCTTTCCGCTGCGTTATAACTCTTTGATAGAAAAAGTTTTCAAAACCCTTGTGAGTCTATTCAACCCCCCCTTCTAGACTCACTTTGTTACCACCGGGACCAACATAAGGAATAGAAATAGAATGTATTTAAAAGACATAAATACCCCTATATAAAAAAATGTATTATTATTATTATTATTATTACTTACATTTTTAATATATATATATAAGAATTATAATATAATACAAAAGGGTATTTTTGGTATTATAGTATAAAAGCTATTCCCAAATACTTGGGAATAGCTAATACTACGGGATCCCCTAGGAATGGTTATTCCCCCTGCAAAGGGAATAGCTCATTCCTTGGAATGCTATTCCAGAAATAGAATGATGAACTAAACATTGGAATAGGTCTGTTCCCGAGAACCCGACCAATTCCACGAACCAAACACACTATTATAGATAAGGAGAAACTACAAGTCATTGCGACAAGAAGAACAACTTTTTCCTTTATGGCATGTTTGGTTGGCAAGAAAATCCTTTCCAATTATGAAAAGTGTGGTTTTCTTGTGTTTGGTTCTTATAGTAAATATGTGTTACCGGTATACTTTGAGTATTATTAATCTTAGTGTTGAGTACAATGTTGAGTACAGTGTTCAAAACAATGCCCAGTACAATAGTGAACTCTAGTTTAGAAATGTTGCGTGCCTTCTCTACAAGTGTGAGCGTCCTTTTATATTCCTGAGTGCAACAACTCTCTGCTTCACTTTTATTGCGCAGTATTAATGCTGGGGAGCCGTTGAGTGGCTCCTCATCATTAATGTGTAGTAATGCTGGTTTGACCTGCTGGGGAGCCGTTGAGTTCCTCCTCATCAATGCGTTATAATGCTTGTTTGACGTCCGTTCATCTGTCTTCGGGTCTTGCCCATATTTCCGGATCGGGTACTTAATTACCCTGTCACCAGCCCCCACTCCCTAGCTAGCGAGAGTGGCCGAGGTAGCTTGGGAGTAATAGTTTGGTACTGGGCAAAAAATCTGTTGTATGGGATCCCGGAAGGAAACTCTCTTGATTTGTGAAATATTTCCTAATCTTCAAAGTATTTGCTGTGATTTTCCTTCCTTTTATAAGCCTCCCAGTTGTGTATAAGAACTTCCTCGGACTAGGTTGTGTCTTCAATCCTCCCTCAACACTTATTTGTTTTCTTTAGGATTTATGGGTCCAACGAGAACAGGCTCAGAGATGGAGCGACGCCGTTCGCCACGTCTGTTGGAGCTGGCTAGACTTGAAATGCTGAGGTAGAGGAAAACAATGCTAGGTGGTCACGAGGTTGGGGATACTACTGAGGACCCTATGACCATTCTTTCTGACAGGGAGGAAGGGGTTATCGTCCCTTATGAACCGAAACAGGAGACTGTGTCGAAAGAAGATGGAGCCATTGTGCTTCGTGCACCGAAGCAAGAAATCGCACCTGTGGACGAGGGATGGGCCGCCGTGCCCTATGAACCAAAGCAGGAACTGGTTTCTGACGAAGAGGAAGAAAATCTGGCTATGGTTCCTGCCGTTGAGGATGAGTTTCCTTTGGCATACGAGGATCCGAAGTCTGCAAGAGTCTGAGTGCAGTAGTTTGGTTTAAACAAGAGAGAAGTTATTTGTACGTTCCACAGCGAATATTTTTAAGAAATAAAATATTGCTTTGTTACATGCTTGTCTCCCTGTTTTATTTATTTATTTATTTTTTACATCAGCCCCGTAATTACTCAGAGTAAAACTAAATAAGGACATGAACAATTTTGGCAAGATTTGACTAGGAAACCTTGTAATTTTGAATAAATATTTGGCAGGATTTGATTAGGAAATCCTATTGATTTTAGGAATGATTTCCCATTCCCATCATAATTGGTATTTCCTTGTGAAAATACCTAGGTTTTTGTATAAAAGCTCTTTTCCTCTTCCTTTATTTTTTACCGTCCTTCACCTTTGCTTCCTGACTTCTCCTGGTACGCTCCTAATTTTTCTTCTCCTTCTTCTTCGTACTTCTTTTTTTTTTTTGCAAAACCCTAGCGGACGGCGTGTCCTCGGCACAAGGCCGAGGTCATGCGTCAGCGCTGTGCCGAAGCTTTTTTTTTTTTGTACTATTGCTTAGGGCTCCTTCGTTGTGCTGACAGGTTGGTGTTCATGCTTACTGACCAGGTTAGTTGTTTTTAATTTTGTAATGGACGTAAATTCATTTGTTGATGAATCTTCTGAGGATGAATCTTCAACTTACGATGGTGAGGATGCCTCTTCATATGATGATGACGAGGACGACACTTCTTATCCTTCTCAGAATGTTGCCTCACCTTCGAATAACCTTGACCCTCCGTCGCCTGATTCGACCACTCGTCCTAAAAGGAAGAGGGAGAAAGCCTTATATTCTCCTTTAGATAGCTCCCTCATAGAGCTCGTACGGCCGCAATTAAATCAGATAGATATAGAGGATGTCCAAGGCCTCATGTGTGAGAATGTCTACATTCTCGTACCAGGGCCTGATGCTACCATTATGGATCCCCCTAAATTATTCTTCGGGGTTCACCTTTTGTCCGTTCAGCTAGGGCTTAGGTTTCCTATCCACCGCTTTCTCGTAGAATTCTTGAATTTTTATGAAATAGCCCCAGGTCAGCTTGTGCCGAATGGTCACCAAGCAATTGCAGGCTATTAATTAAAACCTTTATGCGCTTATAACTTGAATGCGGAAGCACAAACAATAATGAACCGCATGTAAATCAAATTAATCAACTAAACAATGTTCATGATTATAGATCTTTAATTAAAACAAGAATAAAGATAAAGACTTACTTGATACCATTGGAGAAGTAATCTCTAACCTGAATGATCAAGAATGCTTCACCTCTCTGATCTATATGCCTTAATCACCTCCTGATGATACGGAGACTAGAAAACTCATAGACTAGAAACTTATGATTGAAAAACCATATGATCCCTAGAGTTTTCCTGGGTATTTATAGATGTGATGAGAACCCCTCTTTAAAGAGGAATGGGAAACTTCCTTTAAGGAATATAAATCCCTCTAGGAATGTGAAACCTCCTTTTAGGAGAACCCATATCCTTTTTCCATTATACATCTTTTAACCCTTATATACTTAAATTTTAACAGAATGAGAGGGAGGGAATTTCACCCAGTAATTCCGTCTTTATACGTCACTAATCATCAACGTGAGTCCTTATGGAATTACAACCTTTATTATTATATAAATCAATGTTAGGAAATAATTATTTCTAACAATCTCCCACTTGATTCATATAAGCATGAAACCTTTATTATACGAATCAACATTAGGAATAAATTATTTCTAACATTCTCCCACTTGATTCATATAAGCATGACTTTACATTTTTAATCCTTAATTTGATCTCACTTAATATGAAAATGTAGAAGTCAGAACCTCATCGAACTTTACTAACCGAATCATGGCGGTTACAGCAGGCCTGGCATAGCGCCCTGCTTCCTTCCATGTATCACAGTTAATAAGAATTTGAACCATAATAATAAGGTCAAAATCCGAAATAACCTTATTCCTTATGTCTTAACTGAATAAGACCAAAGTTATCACTTCTGAATTACGCATAAATAAGTGATCAACATCAACAATAACAAAATCAAAACCTGAATAGATATCTAAGAGTATCAACATCCCAATGTGCTAATCAAACATAAATCCATACATGTATGGCAAGATTAACCGTTATACAAGGACTTTTCCAGTATGCACATCCTTCCGACATGGCCAATGAAGGTCTTGGGCGCCAATCCCTTAGTCAACGGATCCGCGATCATAAGATCGGTGCCAATATGCACTATTGATACTCTTTGATTTTGTACCTCCTCCTTAACAGTAGGGATGACCACGGTTCGGTTCGAACCGGAAGGTTCGAACCGAACCGCGCACTGTTGGAACCGGACCGGAACCGGAACCGTACGGACGGTTCCGGTTCCGGTTAAGAACCGGAACCTATACGGTTCCGGTTCCGGTTCCCTTAAGGTTTGGAACCGGAACCGGACGGTTCCGGTTCCAAACCGGAAAATATTAAAAAAAATTATTTTTAATTATTATTTATTATTTAGTTAAAGTTTAATTATTATTTGATTAATGTTTAAACATTAAATAACATTTTAAAATTCAACTATAACAATTTTTTTAAATATAGTTTAACTTTGAAGTTTAAATATTTAATATAACTATTTTAAAAACATTTTAGAATGAAAATTTTTCTACAAAAAATATTAATTGTTGAATTTGGATAATTTTAAAAATTTAAAAAAAATTACAATTTTTTTTTAAAAAAATCCGGTTCGAACCGGCGGTTCGAACCGGAACCGCCGGTTCCAAACCGTATTTGGAACCGTACCCGTAAGGTTCGATTCCGGTTCGTCCAATTTCGGAACCGGGAACCGCCGGTTCGAAACCGGAACCGAACCGGAACCGAACCGTGGTCATGCCTACTTAACAGACAGAAATTTCAAATCCATGTGCTTGGCACCTCTAGTATATCTGTCGTTCTTTGAGAAGAACACAACTGCCGTATTATCACAATGAATCCTCAATGGTTTAGCTATAGTGTCGACAATGTCCATACCAGATATGAAATTACGCAGCCATGATGATTGAATTGTAGCCTCAAAGCATGCTACAAATTCTGCCTCCATAGTGGAAGTAGCAATGATAGACTCCTTCGCACTTTTCCAAGATATTGCTCCATCAGCAAGTAGGAAAATATATCCGAATGTGGATTTTCGAGTATCCAAACATCCAGCATAGTCTGAGTCCGAATATCCTATAACCTCCAGGTTATTCGTTCTTCCATATGTGAGCATGTGGTCCTTAATGCCTTGTAAGTATCGCAAGACCTTATTTGCAGCCTTCCAATGATGTAGTCCAGGATTTGATTGATAGCGCCCTAACATACCGATAGCAAAATTGATATCCGGTCGAGTACAAGTTTGCGCATACATCAAACTCCCTACTACGGAAGCATAAGGGAATTTCTCCATTTCCTTACGTTCCAAATCAGTTTTCGGACATTGAGACAAACTAAAGTTGTCACCTTTCTGAATTGGAACTGGAGAAGGCAAACAACTTTCCATCTTATACCTTTCTAAAACTTTGTTAATGTAAGCCTTCTGGGATAAACCTAAAATCCCTTGTGATCTATCACGAAATATTTCTATTCCAATCACATATGAAGCCTCACCCATATCTTTCATTTCAAAGTTCTTAGAAAGATATTCCTTAACATCACGCAACATCCCTTTATTATTAGCAGCTAGAAAAATGTCATCAACATATAATACCATGATTACAAACTTGCTTCCATTAACCTTCATGTAGATACACCTATCAACAGTGATCTCTACAAAACCAAATGACAATACAGTATCATTGAATTTCAAATACCATTGTCTAGAAGCCTGTTTTAATCCATAGATTGGCTTCTTCAATCTACATACCAGATTTTCCTTTCCTGTGGCCATGAAGCCTTATGGCTGATCCATGTACACTTCCTCTTCTAATTCACCATTTAGAAAGGCAGTTTTAACATCCATTTGGTGGAGCTCAAGATCAAAATGAGCCACCAAAGCCAAAATAATTCTCAAAGAGTCTTTCTTAGAAACTGGAGAGAAAGTCTCTTTATAGTCAATGCCATCCTTTTGAGTATAACCTTTGGCAACAAGTCTGGCTTTGTACCTTTCGACATTGCCCTTGGAGTCTCGCTTGGTCTTAAAGACCCATTTACAACCAACTCTCTTACAACCATTCGGCAATTCCGGCAGTTCCCAAACATTGTTATCTCTCATAGATTTCAACTCATCCTTCATGGCATCTAACCATTTATCAGAATTATTACCCTGTATGGCTTGGTTATACGAGACTGGATCATTATCAATACTCAAGTCACTTTCATGCTCAAGTGCATAAACAATGTAGTCATCAGGAATGGCTGATCTTTTCTGTATAGTAGATCTCCTTAATGCCACTTCCTGTTGAGGTTGCACTTGATCACCAACTTGAGTTTCAACCTCATCTTCATTCATAATAGCTTCCTCATGTGGAATTGGAGCATCTATTTGCCGTTGTTCCAAAGTATTTCCATAAGGTTGCCTTGCAACAATAGGAACTACAGCAGGGAAAGGATCACTTGATGAACCTAGATCCATCAATGACTCCTTAATCTCAACATTACGAGCCCCCACACTCCCACGGACTTCGTCATTTTCAATGAAGCGAGCATTACCTGACTCAACAATCCTCGTACTATGATTAGGACAATAAAAATCTGTATCCCTTAGACCTTTCTGGATATCCAATGAAAAAAACCACTAATGGTTCTAGAATCCAATTTATTTTCATATGGATTATATATCCTCACTTCAGCTTGACAGCCCCATATGTGAAGATGCCTCAAACTAGGTTTCCTTCCTGTCCACAATTCATAAGGTGTTTTAGAAACAGCCTTACTAGGAACCCTATTGAGTAAGTATGATGATGTCCTTAATGCATACATCCATAATGAAACAGGCAATATACAATTATTGACCATATTCCTAACCATTTCCATTAGAGTACGATTTCGCCTTTCTGCCACACCATTTTGTTGTGGTGTGCCTGGCATTGTGTATTGTGCACAAATGCCCTTAGAATCGAGGAATTTCTTAAATGGGCCAGGAATTTGCCCAACTTCTGATGTTTTCCCATAATACTCACCACCTCTATCTGATCTGATTGTCTTTACCTTTCTATTTAACTGCCTCTCAACTTCTAATATGAATATCTCTAGGACATCCACAGACTGAGATCTTTTATGCAGTAAATAAATGTAACAAAACCTAGAATGATCATCAATAAAGGTAATAAAGTATTTCTCACCGCCCCAAGACGGAACATCAAAAGGACCACAGATATCTGTATGTATTAAGTCAAGTAATCCTGAGCTTCTTGTGGCTGAGTGTTTTGATACATGTCTGACTTGCTTTCCCTTTATGCAATCGACACATGCATCATTCCAATCAGTAAAATCCAATTGAGACAAAATTCCAGCCTTAATAAGTCTCAATATCCTTTCTTTGGATATATGACCAAGCCTTTTATGCCACAAGTCAGCTGAAGATTCATTCGGTGCACTTCTTTTAACACAACCATCACTCATAACATTAAACAAGGAATTAACAAACTCAGCATTAAGATTGAAACAATATAGAGTATCCAACAAAACACCAGAGCCACAAAAGGTATTTTGTTGATACAAAGAAAAACATTTGTTTCCAATCTTAAAGTTAAAACCTAATATGTCCAACCTAGATGCTGAAACAAGATTTCTAAAACATTCTAGAACATACAGACAATTCTCAAGATCAAGGCAAAAGCCTGTATCCAACTTAATTCTGTAAGTTCCAATACATTCAATTCTAGCTTTCATCTTATTTCCCGTGAAAAGAAACTTTTCATTTTCCTTTTGAGGTTGAAGCATCAAAAACCCTTGCATAATGTTAGAAACATGAGATGTAGCACCAGTGTCTAACCACCAAGTATTAGAAGGTACCTCTATAAGATTAGATTCAAAGCATACTGAAACTGAATGTATACTTTTCTTTTCCATCCAAGCTTTCATCTTTAGGCATTCAGCCTTCTTGTGCCCAGGTTTGTTACAGAAATAACATTTTTTCACTTTCTGAACAGCACCTTGCACCTTTACAGGATGTTTGTCCTTCTTTTTACTTTTAGACTTGCTGCCATTATCACTAACATTAGAACTGTCACCATTATAGCGTGATACGATAGTGTTCACTGCAAACATTTATCACACATATCAATTGCTTTGAGTAACAAACATTTATTCAGACTATGTTTGATAGACTTTAAGTTTGCATTTAAATCCGCCTTTGGGTTAAATTTAAATACAATGTCAATTTACCGACATGCATCATCCACTCATACTTGAATGAGATTGTTCATCAAGTTTAAATTTCATATACAGGCCATCTTTGGACATGCGCTACATATTAACAAAACAAGAATCATAATCTCCTAAATTGTCATTAATCACATGTCTGATCCACCTTTGGGTGACCGCTAGAACCATGTGTTAATGATCACAAATGTTTATCAATCCTTAGTGTCATTCAATGATGCAAAAAATCATGTGTACGATAAACATTTGTAAACATAAATAATTATTTAGCTATTACCTTGAGTGGGCCACTTTGGTGACTAACACACTCGCTTTATGCTAATAATTCATTTATGTGAATAAACCTTAATTTATATGTCGTTCTCTTATAACATATAAAACATGATTAATAGGTCAAACCATATAACACATAAATCATGTACTATACATACTATACATGCATAACATATAATATATATACATACAGTACATATATAACATAATATATATATATATATATATATATATATATATGTACATACATAACATATAAATCATATATGCACACAGATACACATGCAATTGCAGTTGCCGAATTGATTCCAATATGCACAGTACGAATTGACTTTGATAACATAAGCCATATGCGAACACCAAAAATAAAGCACAAAAACACAGTATGCTTGTATATTCAACTCATTCAATATCAAGAAACATATATGTACGTATTGTTTGTTTATATATATGGTTCCAATCAAATATATATGTTTACTATCATACGTACTGACAAAAAATATTCTGAAAGGATAATTAACAACTCACAATTAATTAAACCTTTATAATTGAAAATCCCCAAAATATCATGAACCCTAATTTTAGTGATTAATCAATTTACATGTAGGCTCTGATACCAAAAGTTAATTAAAACCTTTATGCGCTTATAACTTGAATGCGGAAACACAAACAATAATGAACCGCATGTAAATCAAATTAATCAACTAAACAATGTTCATGATTATGGATCTTTAATTAAAACAAGAATAAAGATAAAGACTTACTTGATACCATTGAAGAAGTAATCTCTAACCTGAACCTCTAACCTGAATGATCAAGAATGGTTCACCTCTCTGATCTGTATGCCTTAATCATCTCCTGATGATACGGAGACTAGAAAACTCATAGACTAGAAACTTATGATTGAAAAACCATATGATCCCTAGAGTTTTCCTGGGTATTTATAGATGTGATGAGAACCCCTCTTTAAAGAGGAATGAGAAACTTCCTTTAAGGAATATAAATCTCTCTAGGAATGTGAAACCTCCTTTTAGGAGAACCCATATCCTTTTTCCATTATACATCTTTTAACCCTTATATATTTAAATTTTAACAGAATGAGAGGGAGGGAATTTCACCCAGTAATTCCGCCTTTATACATCACTAATCATCAATGTGAGTCCTTATGGAATTACAACCTTTATTATATAAATCAATGTTAGGAAATAATTATTTCTAACACAAACTTCCTTTCCGTGTGTCGAGAGAAGAGGGAGGAACCTACCTTGAGTCTCTTCCAATCGTTATTTAGAGTATGTAGGTCGTCCGAGGAGGGTAAGGGTTTTGTTGTTGTGTCTGCTAGACCTCGTAATAAGCTTTTTGATTACCGCACCAGTTTTCACAAGGATTGGAAATCCAAGTTTATCTTTGTCTCCCTAGGTATTCCACCTCCTTTTGTTGTCAGATGGGGAACCTAAGTTAGATGCCACCCATCGTTAGACAAGAGTCGTCATGTACGTAGGAGGGTAGATGAACTCATGAAAGGCGCTACATTTAAGGTTGTTACGTGTAACACCCCAATTTTCACAACTTGGATTTATTACAAAATCCTAATAATACAATACATTGCGGAAGCGTCTAACCAGCAGAAAACTGGGTGTTACCGCCACGCTCAGGTATCTCTCCTATACCCAAACGTTAAGGCTAGACTTACAACATCGACATCCACTTCCATCTTGTTTAGAGCTCATCGGGCTACTAGAGTCCACACTAATCAGCTTCTAATAAAGGACACAATGAAGTGTAGTTAGCACGACGGCTAAGTAAGGAAATCCATTTGTCACTTAAAAGTAGACAAAGGTTTGAAAACATTTAGTGAAACAACATCCACTCGTCTCGTAAGACAAAATCATTTCTTTCTCCAAGACGTTACAAAATAACTCTTTTTTCGTC